>QRFJ01000020.1:895847-1131562 GCA_006176705.1 Cocos nucifera
GCCGAACTTCGTTCGACCTTCTCCTTCAATCAGACTCCTTCAGTGGCCGAACTCCTCCAGCGGTCGAACCCCTCCCAAACTTCTCCAGCGAACTCTTTTCGGACTCCTCCAGTAGTCGAACTCCTTTCGATCTTCTTCTTCAGTCGGACTACTCCAGTAGTCAAACTCCTTCCGACCTTCTCCTTCAGTTGGACTCCTCTAGCAGTCAAACTCCTTTCGGATTCCTCCATTAGTCGGACTCCATCCAGACTTCTCCTTTAGCCAAACTTCTCTTTCAATCAGACTTTTTCATCAGTTGGACTCCTTCCGAACTCCTTCGATCGAACTTCTCCATCAACCAAATTTCATCCGGACTTCTCCTTTAGCCAAACTCCTTTCAGACTTCTCCTTTAGCCAAACTTCTCCATCAGTCAGACTTCTTCTGGACTTCTCCATCAGTCGAATTCCATCCAAATTCCTCTAGTGGATTACTTTTAGATTTTAACTAGCATTCCTTCCAGATGATCCTCTCTAGCCATATTTTCTTTAAGAGTCCGAACTTCTCTGGAATTGATGTAGGTCAAAGCTCATCACCAACCAATGCCTACTTTCTTCGAACTTCGACTATTAAATCTCGACGAACGGGCACATCACGACAACGGACATCTCTCTCCATAATAAACTCCACGTGGCTTCAAGCAGCCATTACTGGACAACTACGGTTGTCACTATTAGTCCGCTACATATGGCACCTCTCTCCATAATAGATCTCACGCGGCTCCGAGTGGCCCACTACCGAATGGCTATGGCTATTACTATCAGTTTGCTACAGATGATGCTCCTCTCTGTAACAAACCCCATGCGGCTCCGAGCGGCCCGCTAGTACGGAGTCATGGCTGTCACTATCAGTCTACTCCAGACTCCATCATAAAAGAACCCTTCAGTATTACTTTCTAAGCTCTCTCTTCTTCTCAAACTCTACTGAATTCTGTTTGCACTCCATCTATTGGTCAGAAGAGCTTACTTGATCGTCAGAGGGTCCTGCTGGAGCCACCACCACCGACTTTGGACGGAACTTTATTTTGCAGGCCAACAATGGCACTCTCCTCCTTGACTCTAGCGCAATCCGGCGTCAATCAGATTCTGCACATCGCGCTTCTGTGTTGATAAAGAAAAAGAAAATAACCTTAATCTAATAGCATCATCCGACACCCATTAATTTTAAAAGTATCATAAAGTTTAAGAAAATTAGAAATATGAATATTCGGATCATCATGCACGTGTCCACTGAATTAGATAGTTGATTGAATCATCCGAATTATCATCGATTTTATTTCGAAGTTGTTTGCTCGTACAGACGGTCTCCTGATGCTCGAAGCTGCATCGACTATAGATGGTATGATGTAATCATTTAATGGATGATGTACTGATCGAATAGCTTCATGTTGTCCTTCGGTCGTCATATCCAATCCTAAATTGATGTCGTTAGGATCTTCAGCTGCCATATTTTTTTCTTATTGTAGTCTTCTAATGATCCTTTCAATTTTTGAATCTAAAGGTAGTAAGTTACTATGTCCAGTTGTGTCATGCACTGAACAAAATTTTTTTAAAAAATAAAATAATAATAAAAATTAAAAATAAAATTCTAAAGTAAAGCTAGAATCAAAATTTTAATATTATTTTAGAAACAATCCCTGGCAACGATGCCAAAAACTTGATGCATGCTAATCTATAGCTATGGCAAGTACACCAGTCGATCAAGTAATAAAGTGAATGAGTAGAGTATCGTCCCTAGAAGATTGAAAAATAAGTACTGAAAAGCTCTTTCCTATGCTTTATTTAGAAGACCGATTTATGAGAATAAGGAATTAAAGAATAAAATAAAGAAATAATTAAAAATTTTAAGAAAATAGAGAGAGTGTAATTATTAGGGTTTTAAACTTAAGACAATGGGTTACTAAGGCAATTGGTTCATCAACTCAGTCAATACAATATTGAGGTTATTAGATTAATTTTATTTCATGTGACGATGGAGTCTCCTAATTTATTCACTACCCTTTGGTCTAGGCATAGTAAAACAATCAATATTTATTAATTATCCTTTGGTCTAGGTGTAATTTAAATAAATATTAATGTATTAAATTTTGTGAAACCCTCTAATTAAAATACGCCACGTCCAAAGCGTACTAAAATTTCTGCATGCATATGAATTCTAATTTGATTCATAATACAAGATATATAATCAAGAAGCAATAACATAGATGTACTTGGTCCGTAACATCTATGTTCATCAGATCAATTAGAAGATGGCCAGTAATCTAAAAGCATTAAGATCAAATTTATATACTCCTCATGAATAAAATTTAAAATTAAAAATAAATCATACTGAATATTGCATCAAAAGAGTGGCTACACCTTAGCCTTAGTAAAAGAAAATTTAGTTCATGATAACAAGTTCAAAAATAGTAAATAAAATAAAAAGCATAGAGAAATTAGACTATTTGATTGCTGAAATTGATTGTCCATTGCTCTTGGTGTGGAGAACTTGGTGAAGAAGAAGAGGCTCCTTGATCGATGTCTTGATTGTCGGAAGAAGAAAAGAAAAAAATTACAAACCCTTCCTTTTCTCTCAAAAATCTCTCTTCTCTTTCTACCTCTCTCCTCTCTTTCTCTTCTTTTTCTTTTTTCTTTATTTCTCTGACTCTCTCCCTTTTCTCTATTTTTTTTCTCTCACTCTTCTTTTTTTTCTATGGCAACAGTAGGTTTTATAGGCTAAAAAATCAATTCTTCCCCAAAATCCTTTAGAAATTAGGTTTAAAACTCTCAAAACAACTTAAATTAGGATTCTAGATGATTCTTACTATTGGATGTTGATCAAACGGTCCAAAAATTACTTAAAAACTCTTTAAAATATCCTAGATCAAGTTGGAATTCATGCCAACCGTCGGATCAAGCGTTAGATTGAATATGGACCATCTGATCATGCATAAAGAAGGCTTTTGATCTTTATTTTAATGTCGGAATGAATCTCAACTGTTGGATCTTGACCGGAAGCTATGGATGCCATCCATCAACGCATGCATGTCGACCGTTCGATCAAATCTCAGTGAAAGGCGCCCGTCGGGTCAAACAAAATTCTCAAATTACCCTCTGTAGACCATGCACGAGCCTGGTGTTGCATGGACCACCGCGTTCTTCAGCCTAATCGGAGAACGCTTCTTCATGTAAAATTCCTTAAAATGCCCTCAAGTCGGATCCATTGTGGGCCGTAAAAAATGCTGACATCAGCCTATCATTAGCGCTGCGTCAGTGGGTTGGTCTACTGATGCGGTCGAGCCGGGCGGTCTACTGAGCCAATTTTTTGAACCGATTTGAATCGGACCATTTTTTTTTTTTTTGAAATTCAATTTCGGACTCGTTTGAAGTCCGTTTTGCCTAAAATTTATTTCATCAGAACTAGAAAAATAAGATCTTCACATTGGTGACCTTCTTTCCTACATAAGATTAATAAAAATATTAATTTCTAAAGAAATAAATTAATTTATTTTATAATTTAATACTTTTATTAGTATATTTTTATCACTTATTAAAACCTGATCCATGATACTTTCGGCTGCTTGAGCTCTCCTAACGCTCTTTAATACCTCCTAACTCTCCCTGAGATCTGCACCCAATTTCTCTGAGATACCACTGACACTCTCTGCTGAGATACACTCTCCGACTGCTATACCACCGAGCCTCTCTCAGCCTCATGCCTTCAGGGTAGCGCTCCTGCAACACTCCAGTGCTTCTTGACTCATTTCTATGCTGCTCTACAGCCATCCAACCCTAACCTACTGGATCTTCATGGATCATCTATCTCCATCACTCTCAAGGCTTCGTAAATCCATGCACTAGTCAAACCGCTGAATACATCTCTGACTACTTTTCTATCTTTCAGACACCGAAGGACGTATAGTTGCTTCTTCAGTCTTCCTTCGACCATTATCCATTAAGAAACCTCTCTTCAATAGTCCTACACTGCCCATCTTCCTAGAGAACTCTGATGCTCTCCGCTGAGATACCTTCCTCGACTGCTACATCATTGAGCCTTTCTCAGCCCGATATCTTCAGGAAAGCGCTACTGTAGCACTCCAGCGCTTTCTGCCTATTACATAACTCTCTCCCTTTTCTCTATTTTTTTTCTCTCACTCTTCTTTTTTTTCTATGGCAATAGTAGGTTTTATAGGCTAAAAAATCAATTCTTCCCCAAAATCCTTTAGAAATTAGGTTTAAAACTCTCAAAACAACTTAAATTAGGATTCTAGATGATTCTTACTATTGGATGTTGATCAAACGGTCCAAAAATTACTTTAAAACTCTTTAAAATATCCTAGATCAAGTTGGAATTCATGCCAACCGTCGGATCAAGCGTTAGATTGAATATGGACCATCTGATCATGCATAAAGAAGGCTTTTGATCTTTATTTTAATGTCGGAATGAATCTCAACTGTTGGATCTTGACCGGAAGCTATGGATGCCATCCATCAACGCATGCATGTCGACCGTTCGATCAAATCTCAATGAAAGGCACCCGTCGGGTCAAACAAAATTCTCAAATTACCCTCTGTAGACCATGCACGAGCCTGGTGTTGCATGGACCACCGCGTTCTTCAGCTAATCGGAGAACGCTTCTTCATGTAAAATTCTTAAAATGCCCTCAAGTCGATCCATTGTGGGCCGTAAAAAATGCTGACATCAGCCTATCATTAGCGCTGCGTCAGTGGGTTGGTCTACTGATGCGGTCGAGCCGGGCGGTCTACTGAGCCAATTTTTTGAACCGATTTGAATCGGACCATTTTTTTTTTTTGAAATTCAATTTCGGACTCGTTTGAAGTCCGTTTTGCCTAAAATTTATTTCATCAGAACTAGAAAAATAAGATCTTCACATTGGTGACCTTCTTTCCTACATAAGATTAATAAAAATATTAATTTCTAAAGAAATAAATTAATTTATTTTATAATTTAATACTTTTATTAGTATATTTTTATCACTTATTAAAACCTGATCCATGATACTTTCGGCTGCTTGAGCTCTCCTAACGCTCTTTAATACCTCCTAACTCTCCCTGAGATCTGCACCCAATTTCTCTGAGATACCACTGACACTCTCTGCTGAGATATACTCTCCGACTGCTATACCACCGAGCCTCTCTCAGCCTCATGCCTTCAGGGTAGCGCTCCTGCAACACTCCAGTGCTTCTTGACTCATTTCTATGCTGCTCTACAGCCATCCAACCCTAACCTACTGGATCTTCATGGATCATCTATCTCCATCACTCTCAAGGCTTCGTAAATCCATGCACTAGTCAAACCGCTGAATACATCTCTGACTACTTTTCTATCTTTCAGACACCGAAGGACGTATAGTTGCTTCTTCAGTCTTCCTTCGACCATTATCCATTAAGAAACCTCTCTTCAATAGTCCTACACTGCCCATCTTCCTAGAGAACTCTGATGCTCTCCGCTGAGATACCTTCCTCGACTGCTACATCATTGAGCCTTTCTCAGCCCGATATCTTCAGGAAAGCGCTACTGTAGCACTCCAGCGCTTTCTGCCTATTACATAACCATCATACACCCTAGCCTTTCCACCAAGATCGATCAGCAAATGATGCACCAAATCCTTCCATCCCAAAAAAATCTTTTTTCGTTAATCCTCTCGACCTCCATCTTCAACTCGCTGCTTCTGGTTGGCCAAACCACAGCAACAATAAGGTAGATTTGAGACATATCATGAAATCTTTGTGTAGATTTTTGATTTCATCTTGTATGACTTCTCATTTGCTTCCATGCACCATCAGGCTCTAAAATTTGGCTCTTTCTATGCACCATTAGGCTCTAAAACTTGGCTCTTTTCATGCACCATCAAGCTCTGAAACTCGGCTCTGATACCATGTTGCAGTCCATAATATTTCAGGCATCACCTAGCTCTGATACCATATTGTAAACCCATGATATCGCTCGAACGCCAATCATTCTTGACATTACAAGCATCGATATCATATTGCGAAAGCTCTTGATCTCTAGCACGGACCTAAAGAAATCAGTGACATTCTCTATAGGCAGCAAATCATCGATCCTCCACCTGGATCTGTGATGAAGTGCCTCCCTCCTTAGGCTTGAGGGAGACGCCTCCTTTTCTAGGGCTTCTTCAAGAAATTAGGGCGGCAACTCTAGAGAGAAGAGAAGAAGAGAGTTGAGAAAGAAAAGATCTGTATTCCATACTCTATTGAAATCCTAATATAATCTATGTATTTATACATAGCCATTAGGCCCGACCAAAAAACTCTCCGACTAACCCAATACATGAAAGCACTAACCGAGCCCATGTACACCCATATCTTCCATGCTCTCATCCTCTGGATCTAGATTCAATCCATACATGAATTAGCCACCTTAAGACCTCTCAAATCAGACCTTAAGACTCCTAGGATCAATCCAGATCCTAGTCCAAAATAGACCCTCGTGTAACTCTGCCAGCGCACTAAGTCAGCTCAGTCTCAGCACTGAGTCGACTAAGTTTCACTAAGTCGACTCAGTCTGAAACTGAGCTGACCCAGTCCTATGCCGTGCCAGCAGTCTCGAGCGTGTAGCTCTCTATTTTTTCTGTGCTTTGAGACTTAGTTGATCCAGTTTTGGACTAAGCCAACTAATCTACAAAAAATTCTTTTTCTGTAGTCTTGATTTTTCGACTTTGGTTCCTTGCTTCACCTTGTATCTCAGGTCTACGAAGCACCAATCAAGCTCCTGAAATCTTTGGAGTCAACACCTTGACTCCTTCCATGGCCTCCCAAGACTTGGGAGCACCATAAATCCTCACAATAACTAGGTCATGTTAGCCAACTAATCTATAATTAAATGAAAAGAAAGTAAAACATTAACTTACCTCCATAGGATCATATTCATAATCACTAGATGCTTGTGTTTCATCATCGTCAACTTCATTTGATTCATTTGATGGAGGGTTAACCCTTCCATGCAATAGAAAGTGAGTCATTATTTCTTCCATATGTTATAACCTCTCTTTCAAGCTTGCCATTTCTATTAGCTGCCCTCAACTACTTTCATCTTGTGTAACTTCGCTTGCATATTCGTACATTTTTTTTTAATGAATTTTCATTCTTCACATGATATGCAAATGATCTTTGAAGTCTCAATCACAGTTAACTTATAACTAGCCCCTCTTCCATGAGATAAGTCTAGTCGAGTCCCTAAGACACGTGCGTATATCTCATCCCTATGTAAAGGTCTCTTACCTTCTTGTGTGGGTCGGGATCCAAACTCCTTAAGCTTTTCTTGGAAATAAGATTCAAGGTTAACTATGTCAAGCAGATGCAGTCTTACATATACTTCCTAGAAATCTTACATATACTTTCTAAAAATCTTACATATACTTTCTTCAATTTTGGGTCATAATATCCTGCTCTGCCTCCCATACATCATAGGGATCAGCCATCTCACCAGTCTCAGGATACATCTATCACATGTCCATAAGAAAAAATTAAGATATACAATTAAATATGTAAATTCAAAGCTGATATAATACAATAACTTAAATAGCTTACCATTTCATATTTCTTTTAGCAAAATGATTTAGACCCAGCAGTAGATATGATTACTTGATTGGACTCACTTTTAGATGCCTTCTTAGATTTGATTTGAAAATTTTCTTTCTCATATTTTTCAATGCATTTGTACCGTAAGTTATGTGCCATCCCTTCAAGTACTGTAGCTCGTCGCTCCTCAGTTGTTTCGAATAGCAAGTAATGCTCATGATAGAGCTTACACTTTCACCGATGAAAGCTTGCACCCATACTCCTAAAGCAATGAATGCAAAATTTTTCTTGCTTTACCTCCAGTGTATTAGGGATCATGTCATCCTTCTCTTCCAAAATTTTGAACTTCGGAGGACTCTCTAGACTAACCACAAAATATTTCTATAATATAAACAAGAAGCTTGTGTAAATAGGAGAAACTTAAATGAAATGTAGTATTAATCAAACAAACATGAGTGTAGAAAGATCAAAACAAAAAAGTAATATAATTAATGATATAAACTTCTTTTTACCGTTATTTCTACCCACATCATATCCTCTTTCCTTTTCTTAGCAAACAACCCGACCCCAATTAGAGCACGAGTGTAATCTCCACAATTTTGCTAAGATAGTTGCCAAAGTACTTTGCATTTTTTCCTACAGGAGCAGTAAAGTCTTTAGGTGGTATTGTTACCACTAGTTTGTTCTCGCCTCCATTTGTTATTAAGTCCAAATTAATTGCTTTGTATGTACCATGCTTAGACTTTTTTTTCTGAGATGTACACTGATTGGCAGGCTCTGGCTCCTGTATTTTCTAACCCTTTAATTTTAGAAAGTTGAAAACAATGAGATTAATGAACCATGAATGCAAAATATAAAGTTGTTCTCAAACCTCACTTGGCTGCCACATACTCAATAACTCAAATTATTGTAATATATAAAGATATATATATTTAACAAAAAAATACATAGATTATTAACATTATCTCTTCATTAGAGTAGGACATGTAAAGTCAAATGCATGTGTGCTAGATGTGTTTCCAGTTGGAACTTGAGATAGTGGCTGCACAGCAGAAGTTTGACATCCAGGTCTAAATGTAAGCCATGCTGTCTTATTGACCTCCATGTGCTGCCTTGTTGTCTCATTGCTGCATCGTCCTCATCCTGTAAGGCTAGGGAAATAGTTTGTAGAATATAAAGTTGTTCTTAAACCTCACTTGGTTATCACATACTCAATAACTCAAATTATTATATTATATAAAGATATGTATATTTAACAAAAAAATACATAGATTATTAATTTTATCTCTTCATTAAAATAAGACATATAAAGTCAAATACCTGTGTGCTAGATGCGTTTCCAGTTGAAACTTGAGATGATGGCTGCACAGCGGAAGTTTGACCTCTAGGTCTAAATGTAAGGCTATGTTGTCTTATTGGCTTCCATATGCTGCCTTGTTGTCTTATTGCTACATCGTCCTCATCCTGTAAAGCCATGGAAATAGTACGTGGAATGCTTTTGCATTTTGAAGCCATTTTTGTAACAAGAGGCGAAAATATAAAACTAGTTAGTTAAATCCAAAGTTATAAATTGATATAAATTTTTAGTGCTTCTTTAGTTGCATACTTGTTATATAATAAACAAGCAAAAGTATAAAATTAGCATAAGATTTTATAATTACATACCTATTTAAACTAATCAGAAAGAATTATAATAAATTTATTCGGATTCTAAAAGGTATGTTTCTATTTTAGCTTGATTATAGTTGTCTGCATCCTCCACCCCCATTTTATTATTTTCATCAGATATGTCATCTTCAAATTCAGAAGGACGAGCAATACGATCTTCAATCTCCTTGGCTAGTAAAAGTGGCACTTCTTCACTAGCAATGTCATCCCTACTAAGTGTGCCTATATTATCATCTTTATCTAATGGTTGATTGATGTGTCCAGTATCTACACCCTCTTCTTGATAAGCCTTCTAATTCTCTGTGTTGTCATTATTTATGTCATCCACACTCAAAGGAATATTGTAGACATTCTTTGGTTTTGTTTTTATTACAACTATCCAATTAGAATCGACAGGATCTGAAATATAAAATATTTGCTCTCCTTGCTAGACCAAAATAAATGGATCAGTTGTATTTAAATGCTTATTGACATTAACACTCGTAATTCCAAACTTATCAACCTTATATCCGGATCCTAGATGTTGGACATCATACCACTCGCACTTAAATAGATATACATATTTTGATCCAAGATAAGTCAGCTCCCAAATCTCATCAATGATCCCATAATACTCTTTTTCCATAGAATTATTGTCTCCCCTACAAAGTACTCGCGAACTTTGAGATCCCATGCTTTGATCCCTTGAAAATGTATGAAAATGATAACTATTGATATCAAACCCTTGGTACATCTTGGAAGTAAATGATGGACCTGAAGCCAAAAAAAAAAAGATCATCGGAGATATCAGCTTGTCGATGTAATTCATCAACCTGAGAAACATTACATTTGAATAGTTAGGTTGGTGCATCTATTGAAATCTAGAAGTACTTAAAACTTATCTCTTCAATACTTGGTTATGAAACCAATCAGAAAATTCAGCATTATATCTTTTCATAAATTGAGGATGACTCATACTCGGCAGCGTGCTTTTATATAATCTATGTATAAATCAACAAACATGTAAATTTCACTATACTAGTTATAGTATATCATCAGTTTAAAAAATTTAGTATTTGAAAAATGTGATTAATAAGAAACTTACTCAATGAAGCTATTAATGCCAATAGTGTTGTTCAGCACGTATAACTGCATCTTATGCCACTCATAATGTGTTAAAGTCTTGAATTTTGCAGCTCCTACCGGATTTCCTAGTGAAGAAAATATTTTTGACGCATGGGAAGAATGATGATTATTATTATCATTATATCTAAAAGGATGATTGAACTTAGTCTCGATGTCCTTCAAATACATTGAGTAAAATGTCAAACATTCATCTGCAATATATGATTCTGCAATTGATCCCTTAGGCCATGCTTTATTTCTCACCATCAACCTCAAGTTCCTCATGTACCTTTCAATGGGATACATCAATCTATATTATACAGATCCAGATACTTTTGCCTCTTTAGCAAGGTGTACCACTAAATATACCATCACATCAAAAAATGGAGGAAATATCATTTCGAGCTTACAAAGTGTTAAGACAATTTCGTTTTGAAGACGATCAAGATCATGTAGACTTAATGTCTTCGAGCATCAGTCTTTAAAAGAAAGTTTAATGTAATGAGAGGTTCACAAACTTATTTTGGTAGAAAATTCTCACTGCAAGTGGTAATAATCGCTGTATAAACACATGGCAATCACGACTCTTTATACCGAAAATCTTTCGCTCCTTTTCATTCACACACCTACTCAACTTGGAAACTAATCCATCAGATATTTTGAGACCCATTAACATCCTACAAATAGCTACTTGCTCTTCATTAGATAAACAATATCGAGCTTCAGGCATATATACCTTATCTCCTCTTGTAATAGGATGTAATTCAAGTCTGATACCCATTTCAACTAGATCATAACGGTTGCTCAATGTATCCTTTGTCTTCCCAGCAATGTTCATTATTGTCCCCATAATATTTTCACAAACATTTTTCTCAATATGCATCACATCAAGGTTATGACAAATTAACAAACTCTTCCAATATGGTAACTTAAAAAGAATACTCTTCTTCCTCCAATTAAAAATAGTATTGGATTGATTGTATCTAGCCCTCACATTCCTTCCAAAAGGGCATTGATCTAGATTTTTTAGCATCTCTAAATCTCCACACCAGAAAATGGTTTAGGTTTATTCCTATTCTCAATGGTCCCGTCAAAATGAGCTGCATCCTTGCTCCACTTATGGCCCTGTGGTAGGAACCTTCTATGTCCCATGTAACACATTTTTCACGCCCCATTCAACCATCAACTACATATATCTTTATGACATATTGGACATGCTATATATCCTTTAGTAGACCAACCAGACAAATCTCCATATGCTGGGAAGTCATTTATCGTCCATATTACAGCTGCATGCAAACTGAAGTTATTCTTTGTATAAGCATCAAAGATTTCAACTCCATTTATCCACAAATTAGCTAAATTCTTAATCAAAGGTTTGAAGAACACATCAATGCTCATTCCTGGGCTATGAGGTCCTGATATTAACAATGAGAGAAAGATGTAAGGTTGCTTTATATATAACTATGGAGGAAGATTGTATGAAACAAGAATAACAGGCCAAATGCTATGCTGAGAACTCATTTGTCCAAGTGGGTTGAACCCATCTATTGCCATACCCAATCAAATATTACACGGATCTCTTGCAAATTCAACATATTCATTGTCAAAAGATTTTCAAGCTGGTGTATCAGTTGGATGTCTCATTTCTCCATCTTCTACTCTCTTATCATAGTGCCACCTCATATGTTCTGCAATCTTAGGTGACATATACAACCTTTGTAATCTTGGCTTGATTGAAAAATATCTTAGTACCTTGTGTGGGATAATTTTTTTTACACTTATTTCAACACTATCCTTCCATCTAGATGATCCACAAATAGGACAATACTGTGCATCAATCAATGACTCCCAATAGATAACACAATTATTTTTGCATACATCATACTTAACATATGTTAATTCTAAATCAGACACATATTTTTGACAACTGTAAAAGGAATTAGGAATCTCCTCCTTGGCACTTAGAATTAACTCTCCTAAAAAATCAACTAATGCATCAAATGATGCATTACTCCATCGATACATTATTTTTAGGTGGAGAAGCTTCACAATAGTAGCTAATCTTGACAATCCAAATTCTAGAAATAACTTCTCTTATGCATCATGGAATAATTTTGAGAAAGGGGTTTCTATCCAAACACCTCCTTCAGTTTCAGAGGTCTCAATCCCCTTAGTTTGCATACGTTCAACCATTTCAGCTGCAGTCCAAATATCGTTAACCAATCCAATCATATCATTATATTGAGAAGTATCTAATGGATCTTCCCTTTGACATCGACCAATGACATTTGGAGCTTTCCCATGAAATGTCCATCTCATATAATCATGGATTATTCCATGCTTCAATAAATGAAACCTAACATCCTTCTTATTCAAATACTTCTGATTTCTATACTTGATGCAAGGACATAGAATCTTATCACCTACCGTAGAGCATTCAAAGGTATAGTTCAAAAACTCTTCCATTCCTATTTTATATTCATCAAATAGTCTATTATGTATTTACATCCAACTCTTATTATATGCCATAACCTACGTAAAATATCAAGTATTAATCAAAAAGTTAAATATTAAATAATAAAATTTTATCGTGAAATGCAAAATCACTATTGATACAGATCAAAAAAAAAAAAAAGAACACCATGAAACCAAACAAAAATCCTTTACTCATTAATGCCTAAAAATTAATATATATATATATTAAAAAAAATACATATAATTAAATCATATCAGACAAAAGAAAAAAAAGGTGTCTAGGTTCTTCTCGATTATGATGTTTTTTTTTAATAATCTAGAAATTCCTACTAATTCTAGATTATTATACAATAATCTAGAAAAATACCTAAAAATTTTTACTAATTTTAGATTTTTTTTTAAACAACTTGAATCAAGAAAAGGGAAAAACTTTGGAATAATATCTTTAAATAATTTTTTAAAAAAATAATAAATGCAAGATTCAAGGATGCTTCCTATTTTCTCTATCATTTTTCTTTTGATAATCCTTTACCAGAATTTTTAATGAAAGGAGGTGGAGCGATTAGGATAAATGGAGGAATTGCGATATTTGATCACAGCGGAGGCAGAGAGGCAGTGGGGATGCCGTAGAGGGAGGGGCCGAGAGCGACGAAGTTGTGGCAAAGGGAGAGAGGTGGCAGAGACACCGCAGAGGGACAAGCCGCGGAGGGGAGAGGCAGCAGGGATGCCGTAGAGGGAGGGGCCGCAGAGAGGAGAAGCGGCGAGGACGCCGCAGAGGGAGGGGCCGCCGAGGGGAGGGGGGAGAGGCGGTGGAGATGCCGCAGAGAGAGGGACCGCGGAGGGGAGAGGTGGGGGAGCCACCACAGAGAGAGGGGCCATGGAGGGGAGACACGGCGGAGACGCCGTAGAGGGAGGGGCCGCGGCATAGGGGGAGAGGTGGTGGAGATGCCGCAGAGGGAGGGACCGTGGAGGGGAGATGCAGCTGAGCCACCGCAGAGGGAGGTACCGTGGAGGGGAGAGGCAGTGGAGATGCCGTAGAGAGAGACACTGCAGAGGGAGGGGCCGCGGAGCTACGGAGCCGCAGAGGATGGGGAGAGGCTATTAAAATATATAAGAAAAATATATATAAGAAAAATATCCTCATCCGACTTGCTATTAAAATTTTTAATCTTGTCCTTCCCATTACTTAATACAAATTATTGACAACCAAAATTATGAAAGTAACTAATATTACATTTTCTACTTTTTCAAAGCTCATAAGAAGTTTTCTTTATAACCAATTGAATTAATGTATGATTCAAGATGTAACATACTGTGTTAATTATTTTCACTCTAAAATACCTCGAGAGTCACTTTTACAAAGTACAGTATGGACCATTTCTTCTAAAGTCCTATTCTTTCTTTCTACTACCTCAATTTGTTGACGTGTTCTTAGTGCAAAAAAATTATATTTAATTTTTTCATTATGAATACTACTAAATTATTGATTTTGAAACTTAGTTCTATGCTTACTTTGAATGGAAATAGTAGCTGAATTCTTTTTATTTGAAATCTTTTGGTAAAATCTTAAAAATATAGAATAAACTTCATCTTTTTGTGCTAAAAATAAAATCCAAGTGAATCAAAAAAAATCATTAGCAATCACAAATTCATATTTTTTACCTCTTAGTTTGTGGTCCTAGTGGGTCCAAACAAGTCTATGTGAATTAATTTCAAAGGTCTAAAAGCTGAAATAAGATTTCTTGGTTTGAATAAATTTCTAGTTTATTTTCCAAATTAGCAAGCATTACAAATTTTATTCTCTTCAAAATTCAATTTTGGCAAGCCTTGTGTAAGATCTCCATTAATGAGTTTAAATCAAATCCATACTAGTATACCCTAATCTATGATGCCACAACCAACTAGTCTTATTGACTTTGGCATCCATTACAATTAGATATTAACCATTTTGTATATGAAAATCATCAGCCATGTAGATGTTGTCATAACTATGTCCAATGAATATAATATCATCACTATTGGAATAGAAGCAATGCACATAGATGATTCAAAAACTATTTAAAAATCCTTATCCTACAGTTAACTAATACTAAGCAAATTATGTTTCAATCTATCAACTAATTAAATATTTTCTATATAGGAAGAGAAAGTGATACATATATTATCTATTTCATTGATGTATCCATTGCCATTATCGCAAAAAGTCACTACTTCTTCTTTAGCTTCAAGGGCAATTAATTATGATTTATCATCAATCATATTTCTTGAACAACTACTATCAAGATACCATCTTTTTTTCTTTCCTCATGCTATAAGACACACCTACAAAAGAAGATCAAGTTGTAATTTTAGTATCCAAGCTTTTTTGAATCCTTTTGGCCTAGTTACAATGGCTCCTTTTGGAACCCACACTTGATATAATTTGATCTTATTTTTCCAAGGTCATAAGTATATGCTTTATGCATAATATTTCCATAGCAAAAACAAGCAATGTTTGATAAAGAATTTGATGAAGGTTTCACGAAGAATTTTTTTAGAAATTTTTATTTTATATGGGGATTGAAACCAAGGTAGGTTTTGTTAAAAATAGCTCTTTGATTGCTCAAAATTATTTAAAGTATTTTAGAGTTGAGAGAAACTTTTTCAATTATAAGTTTAAGTTTTTCTACTTCTTTCTATAGAGATTGACTTTCTTGAAATAAGGATTCTTTTTCTTTCAAAAATCTTTTATTTTCTTTGGTTTATTCTTGATTATATCTTTTCAATTTCTTATTCTTCAAATCATGCTTCTTTAGTTCATAAGTTACCTTCTTATGTGTCATGAGATATAGGTTTGCCACTTCTTAAGTCTTCTCATCCAAGCTAGAGTCCTCACTGCCACTCCAATTTGCCATCATTGCTTTCTTCTTGGATTTATTGGAGGATTTCTTAAGAAGGAGACATTTTGCCTTGAATTAAGTGCCTAAGCTTCTTGCACTCATAGCACATGGATTATTTCTTCTCCTTCTCTTTCTCCATACATGGTTCACCCTTTATGAATGGCTTCTTTCTGAAATTTTGTCTCTTTCTCCTTATGAGTTTTTCTAAATTTTTGAGTAATCAACACCATATCCTCATCATCATCTTCTTCTTCTAATTCTCCACTTTCTTCCTCTTCTTTGGCTACGGACTTAAGGGCAATCATCTTCTTTTTCTTTGCTTCCTCCTTATTATTTTGCTTCATAGTCAACTCCTGGGTAATGAGTGAATCAAGAAGTTCTTTGAAAGGCAGTATATTTAGATCTTTAGCTTTTTGATTGCAGTGACTTTACCTCCAAAGCTTTAGGTACACTATAAAAAATAAGATAATTAGCTACATAAAAAAAGTATAACTAAATCTCAAAAAAGCATCGCAAAAGATTTCTACCAACGTAAGATGCATCAGTAAAAATGCGTCGGCAAAAGTGGGGTTGTTGATTCCATTTATCGACATTTCAATTTTTTCATTAGCAAAAGCCAGTTTTGTCAATGCTTACATAAGTATCGTTGATTATATTTACCTACGCTTAATAAAATATTGGTAAAAAAATATTTAGCAATGTAAAATTAGTGTTGGAAATAGTTAATTTACCAATGCTTAGAAAGCATCGGCAAATATAACTTTGCCGATATAAATATTATATCACAAAAGTTTCAATTTACTTATGCTTATTAAGTGTCGCAAAAAGTCTAATTAGCGATGTTAATTAAGCATTGCAAAAAAAAATTTTTGGTGATGCATGATTAACATCAAGAAGCTTTATTGGTGATGCTATTGTAGAGTCACAAAATGTTTAATAGCATCACCAAATGGCATACCGGAAGGTGGGGCAAAAGGGCTTTGCCTATACTTACTTTGCATTGCTAATTTCTGCGATGGAAGACAAGCGTAGGTAAATACATTTAGCAATGTAAATTTACATCAATAACTATTGTAGTGTCACTAATGATGGCATGCCCGGTATCCGAGCATGCCATTTGGCGATGCTATTTTGCATTTGCTGGTGCTAATTAGCATCACTAAAGGTTTTTACCTATGCTTATCTTGCATCACTAATTGTCTTTAACCAAAAAAAATTAATTACTTTGGTGCCAATTTTTTATATTTTTTTTTGTAAATCTCTAGACAAATAAACATATAATATATACAATATGTACACTATCTTCTTCATTTAAACATGCCAAAATCAAATTCATTTCACTTTAAAACATCCATATAAAACAACCATATAAAATATCATATATACAACCATATATGCAAAAATAGTATATATAATAAAAAAAATTATATAAAAATATATATATCCAAATAAAATAAAACTCCATATGCTAAGCCATATCATAGACCTGCAATAGATTAAAAAATTAAGTTAGCAAATTGATTATTTACTAAATGATGAAGACATATTGATTAAAAATAATATAAAACAATACTGGTCATAGAAGGACATCCATCATTATCATCATCGATGGAGTCATGATTATAGACATTAGCAAGAATATTAGAAGTCGGTGGGAGAGGCATACGGTGACATAACTCATCGAGCTTCGTCCTAAATGATGCAAGTTAGGATGAAAGCTTAGTATTGGCCTGCCATAGGGCTGCTATCTCCTCTTAATGTCTTCTTTCAGTCTCACCATTTCTCCTCTCTACCTCATGTGGATAAGCATCATAATAAATATGTGCTGCTCTAGAGGAGCTGGAGGCTACAACCACATATCCCAATCCTATAACACCTCATCATAGATATCGTCATCTATGGGTGGGGTGGAGCCCTCAACGATGGATTGGGATCGTATTTTCATCATTCGCTTCTAATTAAAGAAATAAATAAATATAATTAAAAGTCTAAACTTCATAATAAAATTAAAACATAGAACTTAATCAATTAATTCTTACATGCTTCTTCCTAGTCCCAGGAAGCTACTCCTCCATTGCCCGATGATAGGTCTTCTAGTAGACGTCAATCTATCCGAGTAGCTGTCCTGTCTCGATGTTCCTCTAAAATTTATAAATGTAAATACACAGACATAGACATATTCTAAAAAATTATTAGAAATGTATATATGTATACTTACCAGCTCATATTGAAGTTGTGCAAATGACTTCAATCTACCACAATGCATCACTATGAACCTCGACCGGCTTCGTGCATTCTTTTTGCAGAAGGCCTAATAAGCAAATGCATTCAAGATATTAGTGAACATATATAATACCACATCAATTCAAAAATCCATATTTTTATTATATATAATAGTTATACCCAGTATACAGGATCCTTGTATGTGGTGCAAAGGAGAACCTAGTCGGGGCATGAAATACTTCTGTGTGGTGTCTCACATGCTGTCGCCACCCCATGTGCATGGAAGATCTTTTTCTAGTGTTTATGGAGCTTATATCTGAACCCTTTAAGAAACCTCTCCATATGCCTAAGGATAGCCTCTCGCACATGCTGGGTATCAATCTCCTCGATATCAAAGTTATGGTAGGAGATGATGTGCTTGTCCGATCAGGAGACTGCTGCTGAGATGAAGATGCACCGACATCTTCATATGGGCCCTCCTGTCAATTCATCCTCTTAGTGGTATAGCTTAAAATTAGTTATTTATATATGATAAAAAATTAAAATAAATTAAATATAAAAATTATAATATATAAAATCAAACTGTCATGGCAGGAGATGATGTGACTGTCTGATCAGGAGACTACTGCTATGATGAAGATGCACCGACATCTTCGCATGGGCTCCTCTCTAGGATCGTCCTCCTAGTGGTGTGCCTGTACCAAATAACATATTAGGGATAATATAATATGGATAAAAATTACATCAATACTAAATGATATATGAAATATAAGATATATGAGTTTTTTTATCCATATATCTTATGCAATAAATTCCATAAAAGAAATTAAACTACCAAATAATTGAGGATTGAGATCAAATGTTACAATCTATAGGGTCTAAAATGCAAAAGTGCCACATAACCTAATGAAACAAATTAGGTTCAGAATAATGATTGAAATCCAAAATCCAAAACTCATTAAAGGATCTCCTTCCACCCCCATGGCATCCATTTGGCCCTAAAAATGGGTCAGGCCCCATGAGTTAGCCCATTTGGCCAATGGGCCAGACCAGCCTAACCCATTCAGCCCGTGGGGCCGGCCCCTCTTATCAGTGCCCCCCTCACATTTTTGAAAATTATTTTTTAAAAAAATAATATTTTATCATTATTTAAAAATCTAATTATTTTTATTATAAAAATAATTTATTTTTAAATAGTTTATTTTATTTTATTAATTTTTAATATTTATTATTATTTTTATTAATAAATTATTAATTTTTAAAAATAATTCTTTTATTTTTTCCCATTCCCCTACATGCCATAACCGCTCCAACCTTGGCTGCTCTGCCCCTAGCACCCCAACTATTTATCCCCGACCCCAACGACCGTCCCCTTCCCCCCAAAGCCCTAGTGGTCCGCCTCCAGCCTCCGTATGATTAGCCACCCCTCCCCTCTCCCTAGGCCTCAGCAGCTGTTCGTGGTGACACAACCCCCCATCCTATCACCACTATCCCCCACACCCTGCGGTGCCCCTCCTCCCCTAGGTCCGACTGCTCCAAAATGTCCAAATTTGGGCTTGCTCTGATTTCATCCCCCACCCCGGCCCATGGCGCCCTCCATTCCACCCTACGAGTCTATGCCCATCACCCCCTCCCCACCCCACCAAATAACCCCCCTCTCTCTCCTTCGTCGTCCTGCCCAGGCACCCCCCCCCCACACACACACCCCCTCTCCTCCCATCCCTATAGAGCCAAAAAAAAAAGGATATACCTTTGAAAGGCCCCAACAGTGGTAGTGGCAATGATGGTAGCAGCAGTGATGGTGACGACCAACGGCGAGAGCGACGATGACTGAGAGAGAGGGAGGGATAGAGGGAAATGGGGGTGGGAGTGGGTTTGGGGGAAATAGGAGGGTGGGGATAGGAGATGAAAATGCACGGAGGGGAGGAAATAGGAGGGCGGGGGCAGGAGATGAAAATGCACGGAGGGAGATGGGTTTGGTAGATTTTATTTTTTTATAATTATTTATCGGCATAAAATTTGCATTGGCAATAACATAATTATCTACACAAACTTTAATGTTGGCAAACAAGATATTTGCCTATGCTATATTAGCATTGGCAAATATTTTACTAAAATTAAAAAATTAATAAAAAATATTTTATTGATGCTAATTTAGCATCAAAAATTATCCTAATTACCTATGTAAGCTTTCAGTGTAGTCAATTAGATTTATTGCCTACGTAAATTTTATGTTGGCAAATATTTTTTTATTTTATTTAATATTTTTTATTTTTCATAAATAATTTATCATCATCTAAATAATTTATCAATATAATTTTAGAATTTAAAGCTCATCTTCACTGTTCATTATCTAAATAATTATTATTAGAGTATCGTCACAAAAGTCCATCTAGATCCGATAGCCCCAGCTATATCAATCAATAAAATTTGATTTTGATGATCATGAACGATTGTATGATGATCTGATAAATAGAGATCACCGATGGATCCAAAAATTTATAATGATGATTTTAGTGATATTTGTAACATACTATCAAAAATTTTTTTTAATAGGACATCATTATCATAGTCAATTTAGCACGAGATAATTTCGATCGTTAAATAAAAAATGAGCGATCAAAAGGCCAAATGGCATATGATTATAAGATAATTTTTTAGATAAATAATCCTTGCTACTACTTTCATTATTTATATGATGGTGATTGTAAAATTCAAATCATGCATATATGAATTGATAAAATATTTATCAAAAAATTAATTAAAAAAATATTTATTGATGTAAAATTTGCATAGGTAATAATCCTAGTTGCCTATGCTCTGGTCTTACATAGGTAATTATACTTATTTCTAATGCTAATTTAGCATTGGCATAAATTTTTACCTTTTATTAATTTTTTTTTATTTTTGTAAACTATTTTTTGATGCAAAATATAGGCAATAAGTATTATTACCTACGTAAGGCAAAAGCGTAGGAAATTAGGATTATTGCCTATGCAAATTTTGCATCAACAAAATATTTTTTCAATTATTTTTTTTTATTTTTATGAATAATTTACCATTATCTACATAATTAGGATTATTGCCATTATTGACATAATTAGAAAATTAGGATTATTACCGTTATTGGGCTACCGAATTAAGGTGGACTTTTGTAACGATACTCTAATGATAATTATTTAGATAATGAATGATGAAGATAAATTTTAAATTCTAAAATTATATCAATAAATTATTTATAAAATAAATTAATTAAAATTATTTATAAAATTTGTGTAGGCAATAATCCTAATTGTCTATGCTTTTATCTTACGTAGATAATTATGCTTATTATCGATGCTAACATAGTATCGATAATTATTTTTAGTTTTTATTATTTTTTTACTTTTATAAAATATTTTTTGATATAAAATTAGCATAGATAATAAGTACAATTACCTATGTAATGCAAAAGCACATAAAATTAGGATGATTGCCTGTGCTAACATAGCATCGACAATTTTTTTAAATTTATTTTTTTTATTTTTATAAATAATTTATCATTATCTAAATAATTTATAAGTATAATTTTAAAATTTAAAATTTATCTTTATTATTTATTATTTAAATAATTATTATTAGAATATCATCATAAAAGTCCACCTTGATCTGGTAGCCCTAGCTATGTTGATCAATAAAATTTGATTTTGAAAGCCATAAACGATCGCATGATGATCTAATAGATAGAAATCATTGATGGATTTAAAAACTTGCAATGATGATTTTGATGATATTTGTAGTATAGTATTAAAATTTTATCTCAGTCTGGCATCATTATCATGATTAATTTAGCACGGAATGATTTCAACTATTAAGTAAAAAATGAGTGATCAAAAGACCAAATGGTGTTCGATTATAAGATAAGTTTTTAGATAAATGATCTTTACTACTATTTTAATCATTTGTATGATGGTGATCATAAAATTCAAACTGCACATATATGAATCATCCAAAATTATATATTTTTGATACTCATTCTTAAGATCCTTAAGTAATAATACTTATACTTTTGTAAGATCTGCTTACCATGAATGGTTTATACATGTGTAGTTTAGATTTTATGATCACTACTATACAAATGATGAAAATAATAGCAAAGATCATTATCTAAAAAATCATCTTAATTGGATGTCATTTGGCCTTTTGATCATTCAATTTTCATTTAATGGTCGAAATCATCCCATAATCATCCCATACTAAATTAATCATGATAATAATGTCTGATTGAAGTAAAATTTTGCTAGTATGCTACAAATATCACCAAAATTATTATTACAAGTTTTTGGATCTATTGATGATTTCTATTTATCAGATCATCATGTGATCATTCGTGGCTGTCGAAATTAAATTTTTTTTATCGACGTAACTAGAGCTATCGAATCGAGATGAACTTTTGAAATGATACTCTAATGATAATTATTTAAATAATGAATGATAAAGATAAATTTCAAATTTTAAAATAATATAGATAAATTATTTATAAAAAAATTAATTAAAAAAATATTTATCGATGCAAAATTTGTATAAGCAATAACCCTAATTGCCTGCACTTTTGTCTTGCATAGATAATTATGCTTATTGCCAATGCTAATGTAGCATCGATAAATATTTTTTCTTTTTATTAATTTTTTTTATTTTTATAAAATATTTTTTGATGTAAAATTAGCATTGGTAATAAGTATAATTACCTATATAAGGCAAAAGCATAGGCAATTAAGATTATTGCTTACGCTTACATCGATAATTTTTTTTAATTATTTTTTTATTTTTATAAATAATTTATCATTATCTAAATAATTTATCAATATAATTTTAAAATTTAAAGCCCATCTTTATCATTCATTATCTAAATAATTATTGTTAGGGTACCATCATAAAAATTCATCTCGATCTGGCAGCCCTAGCTATATCGATTAATAAAATTTAAATTCGATAATCATGAATGATTACATGATGATCTAAAAGGTAGAGACCACCGATGGATTTAAAAAATTATAACTATGATCTTGATGATATTTGTAGCATACTATCAAAATTTTACTTCAATCATATATCATTATCATGGTCAATATAGTACGGAATGATTTCGATTATTATATAAAAATAAGTGATTAAAAGGCCAAATAGCATCCAATTAAGATATTTTTTTACTAAATGATCTTTGCTACTATTTTCATCTTTTGTACAGTGGTGATCATAAAATTTAAACCATGCATATATGAACTGGCAAATTATTTATGGAACAAAAATTAATTAAAAAAATTTGTCGATGCAAGATATGCATAGGTAATAATCCTAATTGTCTACCTTTTAATCTTATGTAGATAATTATATTTTTGCTTTTTATTAAATTTTTTATTTTCATAAAATATTTTTTGATGCCAAATTAGCATAGGAAATGAGCTGTATTAGCTATGTATACCTAAAGCATAGGCAATGACACTTTTTCTCTACGCAAATTTTATGTCGACAAATGTTAACTTTTTTTTAATTTTTTTATTTTGATAAAGTATTTTTTGATGTTACATAAGCATAGCCAATAAGGATAATTACCTACATTTTCATTTGCATAGGACATAAGCCTAATTTCCTACACAAATATTTCATCAATAAATATGCCAAAATATTTTTCGATGCTAGATAAGCATAGGCAATTAGTTTAATTGCCTATGCTTTCAATTTGCATTGGCAATAAGCCTCATTGCCTATGTAAATATTGCATCGATAAATATTTTGATAAAATAAAAAAAAAAAAATTTATTTGTTGATGCTAAATTAGCATAGGTAATTAGGTTAATTGCCTATATTTCTTTTTTTATTATAGGTAATAAGCTTTATTGCCTATGCAAATTTTGCATCGACAAATGTTTTGCCAAAATAAAAAATTAAGACCATCCGTTATTGATGCTTTGGATTAAATACCGATAGTATATTTACATCAATAATTATTTTTTGTAACGTATTTTGTAAGCATAGCTAGTAGTGCCCCTTTTATCGATGTTTTTAGTTTTACGTAGCCAATTGTTCTTTTTACCTATGCAAAATCTTGCATAGATAAATTTTGCATCAGCAAAAGCCCTATTTCTTGTAGTAGTATTTTTTTGAGAATTTTATGAACAAACTTGTTATTAGTATAATATTTTTCTATATCCTTAAGACCATTTATAATAGTAGTGAATCTGATAATCATTTTAGTGATGAATTCATTTTGTTTCACCTTAAATAGCTTATATTTATGAACAAGTATATTAATCTTTGATTTTATTAATTTGGTTCATATCCACATGGATAACCTCTAATTTATCCTATATTTCTTTAGCTAAAATATATGTAAAAATTTTATTAAACTCGTTTGCATCAATTGACTAATAATACACTTATGAACTTCTCATTAAGCTAGGCCACTTTCTTATCCAAGTCATCCCAATCCTTTTTGGATTTAAGAGTGATAATGCCATCTACAATGATAGATAGGGGTGTGTGGTCTATTGATTATGACATACTATGAGTCATAATCAAATACTTGAATGAAAATATGCATACGTACTTTTTAATAACTGTAATTCATGCCATTAAACATTAGGGTTTGATTAATAGATTGTCCTTCAATAAGAGACAATTCTATTTGGGCTGCCATCTGATCTTTAACTCTTCATCACTAGATTAAAAGGGATTGAATACCAAAGCTCTATACCACTTGTTGCCCAGATAGACAACTCAATAAATTGGATCAATTAGGTTTTCTAAAAATAGTAAATGAGTAGTGAAAGCAATGAATTAAAACTAAAAGTATGGAGATACAAATGATAGCAAGAAAGAAATCAGTAAGAGCACACAAAAACATGAAGTTTTGTAGTAGTTTAGTGCCAAACTTAGCACCTACGTCCACTTCC
Organism: Cocos nucifera; assembly: GCA_006176705.1. NCBI lineage: Eukaryota > Viridiplantae > Streptophyta > Magnoliopsida > Arecales > Arecaceae > Cocos > Cocos nucifera. Next base: position 920,710 of record QRFJ01000020.1, read on the forward strand.
AAGCACTCTCTTGAAAATTCTACTACAATCCCTCTAAGATTATAGCTTGATTATTTTATTTAGGCACACAATCAAATCTAGTCAACTTTATGAAAATCAATCAAAATCACTCTCCCAAGCCACTCCCAGGCTTGTACAAAGATTTAATATAACTCAATACTTGGATTGGCCCTTTCCTCAAGTTTTAATCCCAATTGAAACTTGCTATAATAGAAATTGAGTGAATATTAAGGAATACAAGAAAGAGTTCCTAAAGAGCAAGAAAAAAGATCATTGAAGCTTGTTGAGGAAGCTTGACAACTAATACTCTTTTTCTTCTTCTTTGACACCTCTAAAATCTTAATAGTTTGGTGGTTGGGAAGTAAAGGCTCTCTCTTAAATTAACACTCAATGTATCTTAGGTTTTCTCTTTGTTTTCCTTTTTCTATTGCTTCTTCAATGTGTTAGTAGGCATTTAAGGCTCTTAGAAGGACCAAAAATGGATTTGCTTCTATTAGAAGGCTAGAACTAGCCGTTGGGAGCTTTTTGCATACTTCTGTAGCTTCTACAAACTAGCTATTATGGTTGTCAGATCAATTTGGGATCGATTTAGAGTTGACATAGGGTCGACTCGGGGTCAGATCCATTTTTGCACCTCTCTATTTTTGCCTGAGAGAGTCGACTGAGATGGCTTGGGTGTTAGATATATGTGCCCTAGAAGCTAGAATTGGCTGACACTTGTAATACACTTCTAGGGGCAAAATTATAATTTTGACTATAATCAATAAAATAAATTATTTTCTATCACATATGTGTATTTAGTATCTATGATATATCCTTTGAGTTAATGATAATGATAATTCATATTTTCAAGAGTTGAAAATTTAAGACATGAATAATCATTATTAACTTATAAAATGCTCTCGACCATAGGATCATCACGAGGATGGTGATTGATTTAGAAGGTTGGTGTACAATCACTTCTCTTTAGTAGATGAGTTTTGAGTCTATGGTGTGGAGACACCGGAGTGAGAGTACAGGTACTCGTTAGAGAATGAGGGCACTGAGCGTGACCACCTCGAGTAGTCATTAGGAAGTCTACCTTCTAGTAAATGACCGACTTGATGCTGTAGTGGTATGTCTGATTCTTTGATCTGAGGTACATCGATAGTTTATCTTGAGGGTGTTATAGTTTGACTACACCATAACTCGGTCTCCTAGCCATTCAGAACTCTGAGGTGTATGTTGGCTATAGCATGTTCATTATAAAAATTGGATTGCATCAAGATGGAATCCATCTACCTCGGTGGTAGAGGAGCAGCCCTATGATGATCATGAGAATCAAGTCCAGAAGCCCATGACCATGGCAGAGGAAATAATAGAAAGAGTTTCTATTTAGGTTTTCACATCGGACTTAAATCGAATGATTACATCATATGACAGAAACTAGGGTTTGACAAGTTTCACCTTAACTCCTAAACTGATCGGAGCTCAAGATAGAAGAACTTAAATTAACATAGGTAGCTACCAAGAGGTTCTGCATTCAGCTCTGATGGATTGCTCCCATATACTGCTTAGGTATCATGATGGATTTTGGGAGAATTAGAATGATTTAGATAGATCGATTCATTCTAGCTGTTCGAATAGAAGAGTTCTGATCCATCGAAAAGATTTGATGATGTCAATGATAAAAGATCATGACATTATCCCATTACCATAAGAACTGAACCTAACTGAATCACACAAACAAGGGTTTAATATTGGTGATCATCAATTGAACTAATCCAATTCAATTGTCTGAATGAGATTCAATTAGGTTTCAAGAAATCATGTTAGCACTCGAATTGAATCTAACGTTCTTCTTTTACTATCACAAAAGTTGTCCTGACTGAGCCAAAGAAGTTTATGCTCGATCAGAGGCCTTCACTTGGTCTGACTGGAGCCTATCTAGGTTAGAAAAGGGTTGTCTTATTTTGTAAGATAATACCTGCCATTTTTTGTCACCCATCATTTTTTGTCCTTTGACTTTGGTCAAAAGTTGACTTTTGACTGGTCAAATGTTGACCATTGATACTTTGACTTCTATCCACATGTCATGCACCTATTGGAGAGCTGGTGGGGGCTTGTCCCCCTATTAAAAATTGGCAAGGAGGAGAGCGCACGCCACCAAGGAGGGCGTACGTCAAGGGTGGCGTGCGCCCAAGTTTGAGGCGCCTAGGAGTCCCTGTTGGACAGGGACTCCATCTTCTTATTGGATTCCGATTAGACTTCTCTTAAGAACCAACTTTGACTGATCTTAGATGCCATCTAAGGATGATCCAAGGGACTCTATTCTCATCAATCAGATTTAGATCTGATTTCATAAAGGGTTGTGATTGGTTGGGAAGAAGAGTAGTTGGATCACGCATAGTCTATAAATAAGATCTTGCGCCCAACTCAAAGTGAGAACACACAATTTCCATGCCCCAAGGCTGCCTCTCTCTTCCTCCTCCATGCCAAATTCATCTTCTCCCTCTTCTCTCCATGCCCAAAGAAGTTTGGGATCTTAGTTGGTGCAATCTAGACGAGAAAAAGGCAACAGAAAGTTAGAAGACTGTGCTGCTGTAAAGGACAACTACTGATTTTCGAAAGCTATTTTGAAGATCCTCCAAATTAGATTCAGATCTGATTTTTAGAGATGTAATAGAGAAGAAGAGGATCTCCAGATCCAGTCCGAGTGGATATCGGTAGAGGCTAGGTACTTACATGGCTAGATCCAGAACCTTCCACTGCTTACAGGATCATCAACGAGTAATAGGATTATCCTACATCAAGATAAATTAAATTTGATTTAATTTATTTATATTTTATTTTAATTATTAAAATAATAAAAATCAGATCTGAAATATTTCAGATCTGATTCGGATCAAAAAGAAAAAATTTTGAAATATATTTTTTGATCCGATCAAATCTGAACGAACCTGATCCAGAAAATTAGGATTTTCCTTCATTGGGGTCGACTTCAAGTTGACTAGGCATCAACTCATTGTTTTAAAGTGCAACTTGAGAAACATGTTGAAAAATGAGGCTTTCTATCCTACCCTAAGAGAGTTGACTTGTAGAACTTGGGGCCGACTTGTAGCTCTATGCTACTTGAGATCTTGTATGCTAGAGTCATCTTTTCCAAATTTAGGATCAACCCTTAGCATTAACCATCAATTTTGTCTTAATGTAGATTCTCAAACTTGCTTCTCTTGGTTCAATTTTTTGCAATTGCTTTGACATTCTTTAATTGATTTAAGCTTCTTGAAACTTTCTCAACAAACATTTCAACAATCCATTAGTTCCATCATATACTCAAATATTTTATATTCATCAAAATCATTTCTTAGGTCAATACAAAATTTTAGAAAGAAATCCTTCTGAAAGGTGAACCAAGTAGAGAGAAAGAGAAGGAGAAGCAATCCATGTGCTATGAGTGTAAGAAACCTAGGCTCTTCAAGTCAAAGTGTCCTCTTTTAAAGAAATCCTCCAAAATATTCCAGAAGAAAGCAATGATGGTAACTTAGAGTGATAGTGAAGACTCTATCTTGGATGGAAAGCATCAAGATAAGGCAAATGTATGTTTCATGGCACATGAGGAAGAGGTAACATCTGAAATCTAATTTTACTTTTGATGATCTTCAATATGCATTCTTTGATTTGCTAGAAAAATTAAAGAAGCTTGGTCTAGAAAATAAGGAGTTGAAAAGAGGTAATCAAGAATTAAGCAAAGAAAATGAAAGGTTTTTTAAAGCAAAAGAATCCTTGCTTCAAGAAAAACAATTTCTAAAGAAAGAAGTGGAAAAACTCAGATATATAGTTGACAAGTTTACTCTCAATTTTGAAAAACTTTAAATGATTTTGAGCAATGAAAGAGCTATTTTCAATAAAAGTAGTTGTGATTTTAATCCCCATAAGAAAAAAAAGTTTAAAATTTTTTTTATGAAACCTTCATCAAATTCTCTTTCAAATATCACCATCTTTAGTTGCAGAAAACTTAGACATAAAGCTTATACCTGTGACTTTAGAAAATTAAGATCAAATCAAATTAAGAAAGTTTGGATTCTGAAAGAAACTATTGTGACTAACCCAAAAGAACTCATGAAAGCATGGATATCTTATATTACAACTTTATCTTTTCTTGTAGATGTGTCTTGCAGTTCGATGAAATAAAAGAAGATGGTATCTTGATAGTAGCTACTAAAGATATATGATGGATGATAAATCACAATTCATCACCTTTGATGCTAAGAAAGGAGTGGTGATCTTGCACAATAATGACAAAAGATACATAATTGAAATTAATATATACATCACTCTCTCTACTTAAATAGAAAATATTTTATTAGTTGATGGATTGAAACATAACTTACTTAGTATTAATTAATTATATAGTAAAGACTTTAAAGTAGCTTTTGAATCATCTATGTACATTATCTTTACTCCAAATAAAAATAGTATTATATTCATTGGATATAGACATGGCAACATCTACATGATCGATTTTGATGATCTTCGATAAAGAGTGGTCAATGTCTGGTTATAATAGATACCCAAGTCAATAAGACAAGTTCATTATGGCATCATAGATCAGGGCAAGCCAACAAAGATTTGATCTCAAAACTTTTCAAAAAGGAGCTTTTGAAAGGCTTGCCAAGATCGAATTTTTTAAAAAATAAAATTTGTATTGCTTGTCAACTTGAAAAAGAAACTAGAAACTCTTTTAAAGCAAAAATCTTGTTTCAACATCTCAACCTTTAGTATTGATTTATATGAATTTATTTGAACCTACTAGGACCACAAGCCTAGGAGGTAAAAGATATGAACTTATGATTATTGATGATTTTTCTCAATTCACTTGGATTTTATTTTTTGCACAAAAAGATAAACCATTTTTTAGATTTTTAAAGTTTTATCAAAAAATTTTAAATAAAAAGCATTCAACTATTATTTGTATTTGAAGTGATAATGAAACCAAATTTAAAAATTAATGTTTTAAAAAATTTTAAAATGAAAAGAGAATTGAGCATAATCTTTTTTGCAACTAGGCTACCTCAACAAAATAGGGTAGAGAAAGAAAAATAAAACTTTAGAAGAAATGGCTCCACTACAAGAATTTTGACTATTAGCAATGGCTAAATGCTATTGCTAATAGCCCATCTACCGTTACTAATAACGTTGCCATTGCTAATACCATCGTAAAATCTAATCTAAAAAATCTTTATCACTAATTATCATTATTAGCGATGGCAAAAAATGCCATCGCTAATAACGAAAATTTTAAATTAGTGATGGCTTTTACGATGGAAAATTTTCATCTCCAATAATTTTTTATGCTTAAATTAATTTTCTTAAAAACTATTAGCCAAGGCATATACATGGCTAATGCCATTGCTAATATTTAATAGCGACAAAGAAATCCATCGCTAATGCCATCTCTAATAATTTTAAATTTTTAAATAAAATAAAATAAAATATTTTGAGAAATATTAGTGATGGTAACTCAGTGGCTAAAGCCATCGCTAAAAACTATTAGCGACCAATTTAGCCATCTCTAATGCCATTGCTATTTTTTTAAAATTTTTAAATAAAATAAAATAATTTATTTAAAAAATTATTAGCAATGATAGTTCATATCTCAAGCCGTCGTTGATATTTATTAGTGGCGACGTTTGTCATCGCTAATACCAATGCAAATAGTTAAATTATATTTTTCAAAAAAATTACTAATAATTTTTTTAAACCTATTTTAATTAATCATAATAAATTATAATTCATAATACCTATAATAATTAAAATTCAAAAATAATTTGATAATTAAAAATTAAAAATTAATTATATTTTATTAAAAATATAAATTATATAATTTTTTTACAAAGAGTATCAAAAAAATAATATATCAAAAAAGTAGAATACATCCAAAAAAAATTAGGTCTGATCCCTATCATCGCCTGCCTCCTCCTCTTTATGCTCCTCTCCAACAGCTGATGGATGAGAGCTGGATGTTCCAACATCTTATAACAAAAAAATAAAACAATATTAGTAAGTTTCGATACAAAGATGTATCTTTCGATACACTATTTTTATTTTTGAATAGATTATTCCTACACGTTCGAATTGATGATACAGAGCTATAGACATCCTCAGTCCATTAATTAGATGGTTAGATTGAATTTTTAGCCCCTAGATCTCCTTCTTAAACTCAAACCTAAATATACGAAGCTTCTAAATATAAAAATTTAAAATAAGTAAAAAAATTTAATAATATAATTAATTATCTGATGTGATGGTTGAGATGATGAGACTAGCAAGTTGCATAGCAGTGGGTCCTAGAGAAGCTCTACAATCATATCACGGATGGCATTCAGAAGGCCCTGAGGTCGTTGGCTTAGAAGTCTCTATACGACCTCTTCCATATATGCATTGCTCCAGATCTATGACATTGAGGCCTATGAGGATGCCAAAGGATATTGAGATGGTGGAGGATCGAAGGTGTGGTAAAATCCTATGATCTGGCTCCTACTCACCCCTCCGGTGGCGCTGAGCCATCCCTTAAGATGAAGGGAGGCAAGAGGCCAGCTCATCACCGTACCTTTTAGCAATGTACTCCGTATAACGTGTTTGCATAATTTAAAAATACATTAATTATAATATAAAAATCAAAATCTATAATAACTTAATTATTAAATAAAGTTTGAAGTTTTTACCATGATCTGTCACGACGTAGAATCTAAATAGTCACCAATCCTCCTAGACTAGTGTGTGGCCTGCCACAACTACAGCTGATCTAATGGATGACCTAGCTGTCATATCTATAATAAGTAAAAAATAAAATTAAATTAATTAAAATATATATATATAAGAGTTTTTATAGTTCTAGTGAAGAGTTTTGGTATAGATTTCTTACTAGTCCATCGATCACAATATGTATACCGACCGAGCCGCCCGTATGCCTAATCGGATCCTACTAGATAGTCCGATTATGTCGAGCCCTCTGCCATCTACCAAAGTACTCCTCACTGCTCCACTGATCGTAAAGGGCCTGCCATATGTCCGCCCACATCCAATAATCCATGAAGGACCTTCAATTCGATGGTGACTAGGAACCAGAGTGCTGGATGGTGGACTGCCTGAGGTATAGAGAGGCCATCTCGGAGCCTCTGTATAGCCACCTCCTCGAAGGTCTGATGGCCAGCCTTCTCATCTTGGAGAGTCTTGAATTGGTAATACTCCTGCAAGATGGAAGAAAGTATGAATTAATATGTAATTAAAATACCAACATATTGGGAAGGAATAAATTAAACTAGTTTTGACTTACCAGAAACATATTCCAAGCTACATCACGAGCTTCCGATGGCCAACTCGAGAAATCATTCATCGAACTCAGCATCAATCAGCGTATGATCCTAATAACGACATGAGATATTGAAGGCTCTCTGAACATGCTGCAACATTAATTTCTAAGAATAAATTTAACTCTAAAATTATAAAATTATAAAGATATTAATTGTGCATGTAGTACTTACGAGTATCTCTGGATATGGATGATCTGCTTATCCTTCGACCTAATCAGAGGTGCTGTGAGGTGGGCGGATCCTCGACCATAGTGCTATATCTAAGAGCTAGCGGCCACTACTGCATAGGACTGGAGGGTCACTGGTGACCACTTGTCCTCCAAACTTGTGTGCAAAAAAATTAATACAAAGAATATTATATTAGTTAATAAATAACAAAATAACATAAATAAGAATATATAAAGTATTAGAGCTTATCGATCAGTATAAGAGGTACAGAACCATTGGAACTGGTCATACGATCACTCTCTCCTCGAGAGCTCTGTCCTCGACTGGTGTGGCTCGACCTCTAAAAGACATGATATATACTCTCTAAAAATAAAAATAAATAGATTCATCAAATTAATTAAATAATTATGGATGGCAATGCAAGATTTAAAATGATGCAAGATAAGTAATTAAAATGATCCAAAAATTATATACTTAGCACTACTTATCGGGCTTAATTTTTAGATGTTTGGTATCTTTCGAAATCTTCTTCCGATTCTTCCTCTTCTTCATCCTCTTCTTCCATATTTTCCTCTTCTTCCTTTTCTTCTTCCTCTTCTTTCTCTTCTTGGAGAGAATTATCTTTTAAAACAATCTCAGTTGGATCTACTTTCTCATGTTGGCTATTTTCACGTAGGAGTATTCCTAGAGCATCCAATTCTACATCATCGAAGGATTGATGAACTCCTACTATCTCATCCTTTTGAAAGCATTCTAATAATTAGGACTTTTCTTCTTCGAGCACGTAATGAATAGCTCGAGACTTAATTTTGCACACAACCCACCAATCTTTCTTTCCTCTTTTTCTTGATGGAAAAGGGGTATAATACACTTGAGCAGCTTATGCAGCTAGTACAAATGGATCATTGACATAAGCTTTTGATCCATGTTTAATCTCAATAAGCCCATGCCTTGGATCAACCTTCATATCATTGTCAATATCAAACCATTAGAATGATATTATTACCTTCAATGTAGCTCATCTTAATTACTTCTTCAAGGATTCCATAGTAGTCATTCTCCGGCTTATCTTCCCATCAGCTACCTTTTATACACACATAACTGTTCATTGTTCTTTTATAATTTTCATATTGCTGGATGTAAAATTTAAAATCATTTATGTTACAGCCACTATAGTATATCATGTATTTTTCAGGCTCATAACCTAATGATCTCAGCTTCCTTAGTGTGGACTCGCTGCCTTGAATGACCAATTGATGGAACCAACATACAAAGTTCTCTAAGCACTGTTTTGATACTTCTTCATTAGTTATGCTCGGATTTTCTTCTTTCAGCATCTCATCATATTACCTAAATATGCATATGATAAGTATAATGAAATAAGATAAGTATATAGTGATTAAAGAGATAAGATTGTGATGCACACTTATAGGATATATGGGTCAACCTCCGTGCAGTTTAGCAAAACATATGTCTTTGTCTGTCGATGTTTAATATCGGAGAAAACCCGACGAACCGCGAGACTAAATTTTTGAGCGGGATAGGCAAATATTGAGATCTCTCACTTTGATCTTTCAGTACCACCATTATCATTTCGACCTACTTGAGTCAGCTTAGTCTACAAACTGAAATTAAAATAGTGTCGGCTAAAATTTGAAATCTCTTCTATTATGTAAGCCTCCACAATAGAACCTTCGACTCGAGCCTTATTTTTTACTTTTTTTTTTAAGACTGTGCATATGTCTTTCAAATTGATACATCCATCTATACTGCACTGAACCTTCCATCCTAGTTTCATATGCCAAATGAATCACGAGATGCTTCATAGAGTCAAAGAAGCTGGGAGGGAATATCTTCTCCAACTTGCATATGGTCTCTATACTGTCAACTCAAGACTGGATATGTGGTCGGTGGATAATTTGATAGCACAAATATCTCTAAAAAGAAGGCTAAGCTCGGTCAAAGAACTCTATATAAAGTTGGAAAGGAGATCATGCAAGCCAATGGGAGTAATCATTGCATGAATACATGATAGTCATAGCTCTTTAGCCCATAGAATCTACAATCTTTGACATTGATGCACCAAGCTAGATTACTTGCATAACCATTTGAAAATTTAAGACTTTTACACCATTCACAAACATCCTTCAACTTCTCCCTTCTTAAGGTATAAGATGCTTTTGGCTTCAAAAATTTTTCAGGTGACATCTCAATCAACTTTAATAGAGGACACTTGCATATGTTCTTTATATCTGCTCGAGCCTTAAAATTATCCTTCATCTTATCCTTAACATCTATAACAGTATAGAAAACATTATCAAACATATTTTTCTTAATATGCATGATGTCAAGATTATGATGGATTAAATTAGTGGACTAGTATGATAATTTTCAGAAGATGCTTCACTTCACCTAGTTATAAGTTCTATCGAACCTTCAAGGCTTCTACTTGTCAAATTCAATGCCAAACGGGACTTCATTCAATTGGGATACCTTTTGTAACACTTGCATACCATTGAGTTACTGGAGTGCATGGTCCTTCTCTATCTTATTCCTTCTAAAATTGTCATGTTGCTTTCGAAAAGAATGATACTCAGAAAGAAATTGATGATAACAATCAAACTAGCAGGGCTTACAACCATGCTCAAGCTAAAATAATTTTATATTCTCCATACAATAAGAACATGCTAGCTTCCTATGAGTGCTCCATCCTGACAACATCCCATAAGCAGGAAAATTGTTAATGGTCCACATCAATGTAGCCTTCATTACAAAATTCTACTTCTTCGATGCATCAAAAGTACGAATGCCATCGGACCATAATAACTTCAGCTCATCAACAAAAGGCCTTAGATATACATCAATGCTTCTACCAGGATGTCTTGGATCAGGAATGAGTAATGTAAGAAAGATGTTATGTTCTTTCATGCACATCCCAACTGGCAGATTGTATGGAGTAATAAAGACTAGCCAACATGAATAAGGGGCCGTTGCATGACCAAATGGTGTAAAGCCATCGATAGTTGAACATTATGTGATTCCTGAGCAAATAAAGGATGGCAAGCATCAAATTGCTTTCATGCCTCACTATCCGACGAATGATACATTATATCAAGATGCTTGCATGGTTCTTCTCTGTGTCATCTCATCTGTTCAGCAGTACTCTTGGATAAGTAGAGCCTCTAAAGTCTAAGTGTGAGAGAAAGATATCGAAGAACCTTGTATGGTATGTCCTTCTAATTCCTACCCTCTTGCCATGGCTTAAATCAGCTTGCACCGCATATGCCGTAAGAGCTCTTCTATTGATTCTCTTTATAGAAAAGCATGCAATCATTACGGCATGCATCTATTTTCTCATATCCCATGCCTAACCATTTCATCATTTTTTTGAAGCATAGAAGCTCTCAACAAGCTTCTCATCCTTCGTTAGCAACCATCCTATTATAACAATTGATCGTCATATTAAACTCGACCTTCAAGTTTAATAATTCTGATACAGCTGATGGTACAGTATATGTTTCACATTTCGGACATAGTGGTTCATCAGCATCTTTTAGCATACGATAAAAGTCACCACTGCCAGCTTCTAGATCATCCTCCACATCCTAGTTAAATTTAGGACCTACTACATCCATAACCATATCCACCATTCTATCTGTGTCCATATCCTGCTCGATTCTAGTCCTTACAACTTTCTTCCACATCTCTCCATGCAGATCCCAATACTTATAGTTGGGCATAAATCCATTCTTATACAAATGGACAATAATTGTATATCTATTAAATATTTCTCTATTGCCACATCTGTTACAAGGACAACGAGCCCATCCTTGTTGTAATAGTATCGCATCACCAAAAACAAAATCACAAAAGTACTCTACATCCTCCCTATATTCAGTAGAAATCTTTCCGTCGACTAGTCGACAGTCCATCCAACTACTATTCATGGCTAACTATCTAACAATTCTGCATATAAATCAATACAAAATAATTATAAAATATTTTTTTATCATTCAAAATGGCTTACATAGTAAATTAATGCATTCTATCATCAACTAATAGGTAAGGATAGATCTTATTCCATTTAAGAAATGCATTAATTCTATTGGTCCATTACAATAATCAAACGATGTACAATAGGAATCGAAAAAAATTTTAGCAATATTTTTTTTTAGTTCTTCCGTGTAGGGAGAACAAAAGAAAAATTTTATCCAAAATTTTTTTCAAACCCTCAGCATACCGTTTGATTACTATAATGACTTATAGAATTGTTGTGTAGGATCGCTTGACAATCTATTAGACTAAAAAAAGAGTGGGGCATGCCTTCTTTCTGCAAGCTTGGAGGCACGCCCCCTAGGGCACCTTGGCGTGTGAAGAAATCAGAGAGAGGAAGAGATGTGGAAGAAAATAGTTCTATTGAATTCTCACTATCTTAAATCCTAAGATTTACAATATACATGTGTGTATGTATGTATATATATATATATATATATATATATATATACATGAACCAAAATCCTAATCCGTAAAAAACTCGCTAGACTAACCCAGTTTGAATGCACTCACCTAAATCCATGTACACCCATGGTCTGATCATGCACTCAATCCCAAGGACCTAAACCTGGTCCAAACTCTGAGTAGCCCCCATGAGACCCATAAAGTAGGACCTCATGATCGTAGAGGACTGAATCTCTATCCTAGAACCAAACCGATCCTAGCCCTAGGATCACATCTATTCTAATCTCCCGGAGCTAACATCCTGACTCCTTCAGTTTTCTCCTAAGGCTTGGGAGCACCACTAATCCTAACAATCTTTACCTTAGTGCTCCAAGCCTTGGCAAATCCTATGTGAACCGTCTGCACCATCCTACTGCCTCTAGAGCTAACATTGTCCCCTAGAAGCCACCTCGCCTTCCAAGCTGAAACACTGACCTGTGCTCCATAACTCCTGAGACTCATGCTCCACCATACCCATTGGCTTCGAATTGATGTTCTCCTACTCTAACCCCATGACTGCAACACCGACCTGTGCTCCATAGTGCATCCAGACAACTTACTGTGCAAACTCTAATGCTTCTGCCAATCCTCTTTAGCTACTATACACCCTTGGAGACCTTTGGGATGACTGTCTCCATAGCTGAAGTCTTGGCTTGCTTCTCAGCATCATCTTGGATTGTAGAATCCCTTCTGCTTAGTAGCTACATCATCTTTTTTGGACTTTCTTGGAGAACCTACAGTATTCTTATACCAGCGCATGTTGTACCATCTGACACGATCTTTTTAGAACTATGCCCGTCCACCTGCACATGCCGCTCTACCTGAAACTATGCATCATCAGTGCTGGTGCTAGGATATCGATCCTCCTACACCCCTCTACTCTAAACTCATACCAAATTTTCTCTCCACTTGTGAAGCCACCACTCTGGAGCTCCACTTATATCCGAAGTCTATTTGATGCTACAGAAGATTCTAACTATGTCACTGAGTCACCCAAGGCCAACCATCCAACGCTATACTACTGGACATGTTGCTGCATCTCGTACACCATTGCTGCTCCTTCAGACCATTCACACTCCGCAGATCCCACTGAAACCATCTCGGATACCTTCACAACCCGTGGGCACCTCCGAAATACAAGAGTACATCAAATTCTTCTGAATCCAATGACTGAACCTTAAAAAATTTCATCCTAGCACTTCTTCTCTTCTACCCCTACACCAACCATCATATCAGTTGCACCTGGAGAAACTACAGCTAAAATCTTATCCTAGGCTCAGACCCATCTATCTCATTTCGAGGCTTCTAAGACTCTCTGGCTCTCCTTAAGACCTACTTTCGATCTTCCTGAGATGCCTCTTGACATTCTCTACTGAGATACCTCCCTCGACTGCTGCACCATCGAGCCTCTCTCAATCCCATGCCTCTAGAGAAATACTACTACAGTACTCTAGCGCTTCCTGCCTCACCTCGACACTATCTCCTCATAAGTATCCAAGTTCTCTCTTGCTGTACACAAACCATCCTCCACCTGAATCATGACTCTTCCTGATGCTCCTACAGAAGAAACTTAATCTAGGATACTCTCGGCTGCTAGATGCCCCTAACGCTCCCTAAGATCCTCTGGCTTATCCTGAGACCTACTTTCGATCTCACTGAGATGCTCTTAACACTCTCTTCTGAGATACCTTCCTTGACTGCTGCACCACCGAGCCTCTCTCAGCCCCTGTGCCTTCAAGATAGCGCTATTGCAGCACTCCAGCGCTCTCTAACTCGTCTCTACGTTGCTCCATAATTGTCTAGTTCTAACTTACTGGATCTCCATGGATTATCCATCTCCATCATCCTCAAAGCTCTAACTAGTCGTACTGCTGAACACACCCTAACTACTTTTCACAACCTTCCATCAAACTGAATAATTGCTTCTTCAGCTCCACCTCAATCCCGAGCCCTTGAGTATCCTTCTTCTAACATGCCAAATAAATCACCAGCACCCCAGCTGCATCCAAGAGAACAGCACAAACAACAAAGTGAAAATTAAAAAAATAAAAAAAACCTCAAATCTCTTTTTTTTCTCTCCTAGAACCTTCTAGGCTCTCTCCTTCGGCTCCTTCCTCCTTCACATTTTCATCCCAATCCAAAACTAGAACTAGACGCCCGATTGCCTGCTACCATGATCGTCGGCCGACTGATCTATGCCTGCATGCCACCACAAGTTCCGAGCACCGCCACCATGGCTTCTTCCTCTTCATTCTGACCAACCAAGAAAATAGGGCCTGCTACCATGGATTGCGGCCGACTGCCTTTGCTCGTGCGATTATCGGATCCAAGCGCCGCCACCATCGAATTTCCACCACGGCACATCACTACCGTTGTTCATGGCCCACCATCATCGAATCCGAGCGTGCCACTACTAGATCGACGTGCCATCATTGGATCCATGCTCCACCATGCCAGATCCCATGCATTGAGAGGAAGAGGATGGCCTGCTCCATCTAGCCAGCTCAGATCCATGCGCCACCACTGGATCTGGGCACGCCACCACTGAATCAGTGCTCCCCGGCACCGAATTCTTCCCTGCAGCTTGCTCCTACATCGGATCCCTACTCCCCATATCGGCTCTCTACTGCACATGCACCACATCACCACTGAATCCGATGCCTTTGTGACACGTCATCGCCACTGCTTCCAATGCCAGCACATCACCCACAGCCATTGCATCACCACTGCTTCTTCTTTCTCTCCAATCGACTCCTGCTGCACACGCGCTTGCTAGCCACGTTCCACCAGCCATCGCCTCCGATTGGTTGCCTCTCTCGCACGCACGCATGCACCACTGCAATGCGCCACCATCAGAATCAATGCTACCACCTATGATGTTCTCGTCGGAGAAGAAGATCTCTTGTTGCGCCCTTCGGATCGACCCCAGAATAATTTTTTTTTTTGTTCTTCTTCCACCGAATCATGTTCTCCTCTTTCTTGCACTGGATCTGATCTTCATGCCTCCTTATCAAGATGGCTCTGATACCAAGTGTTAGCGCATCATCATGGCATCACCTAGCTTTGATACCAATTATTATGCAGGATCACTTGATGATCTATTAAGGCTGAAGAAAGAGTGGGCGCACCTTCTTTCTCCAAGCTTGGAGGTGCTCCTCCTAGGGCACCTCGACGTGTGAAGAAATCAAAGAGAGAGAGAGATATGGGAGAAAATGGTTCTATTGAATCCTCACTATCTCAAATCCTAGGGTTTACAATATGTGTGTGTGTGTGTGTGTATAAATGGACCAAAACTCTAACCCATAAAAATTTTTTTAGGCTAATCCAGTTCGAATGCACTCATCCGAACCTATTTACACCCATGATCTGATCATGCACTCAATTTCATGGATCCAAATTTGGTCCAAACTCTGAGTAGCCCTCATAAGACCCATAAAGCAGAACCTCATAACTGTAGAGGGTTGAACCTCCACCCTAGGACCAAATCGATCCTAGCTCAAGGACCACACCTGTCCTAATCTTCTAGAGCTAACACACTGACTCCTTCAGTGGTCTTCCAAGACTTGGGAGCACCACTAATCCTAACAAGAATTACTTATATTTTCCAAACTATCCATAGTGGACAATCAATTGATCAATGTACATAATTCTTTTATCCGTACAAAAATAAAAAAACATACGAATATCTTAGAATATGTACATTAATTAACTGATGGGTCTAACATTCCATGTAATGTAAATTTTATTCAAATTAGTACATAACTAATGATCTCCAGCATGCGAGAGCAAAATGCCTTTGATACCAACTATAACCTAAGGCCTGGGCATGTAGAACATGCCCAAGCCCCATTTTTGCAATACTGATCGACATCTTCTCTCAATTCGAATACTCTATATGCCGAGATTCAAATCCCATACATCTAATTAATTAATTAATTAGTGATGGCACTATCCATCACTAATGTCATCGCTACTATTGCTATTGCTGCAATTACATTGAGAGGGAAAGGGTTACAGCTACTACTACTACTTACAGTGGGAGAGAAGGGGCTGCAAGGGTCAATGCAGGCTGGTGGAAGGGGCTACAAGATCAGAGCCGCAAGCTGGGGATGGTGAGGCAAGGCTCGTGTAGTCAGACTGGCTGGCAGGATAGAGATGGCAGGCTTCGATGCCACGGATAATGAGACACTGGCGGGGTGGGGGCGGCCACGGGAGAGGTAGGGCTAGGGTGGTGAGCTCGGGGCCATGACATTGGAGGCACCAATGGGGTGGGGGCGGTCGTAGGAGAGGCAGGGCCAAGATGGCGGGCTCGGGGCCACGACGGAGGAGGCAGTAGCGGGGTGGGGATGGCCGCAGGAGAGGCGGGGATGGGGCGGTGACGCAGGAGGTGCCGACAGGGTGGGGATGGCCATGGGAGAGGCAGGGATGGGGCAGGAGGCTCGGGACTACGACGCAAGAGGCGTCGGTGGGTTCGGGGCAGCTGCTAGAGAGGCGAGGGCCGGGGCGGTTGGCTCAAGATCGTGGAGCAGGAGATGTTGGTAGGGTCGAGGCGGCATCGAGCGAGGCGAGGCCAGGGCTATGAGGATGGGGTGGCCTCGAGGGAGATGAGGCTAGTGCGGCGAGGTCGAGGCGGCCGCGTAGGAGTGCCAATGGCTCAAGCAAAGAGGGGTCGGATGGCGGGCCTGGGGCCACAGCGTAAGAGGCGCCGGTGGGGTCAGGTCACTAGAAAGGAGAACGCGTGGGGAGTGGAGAATGCTGAGAAGAATGCACGAGGAGCGAAGAAGGCACGGAGCAATATTTTTGATTGAAAATTTTTTTCCCACCAAAGGGATCGGGGGGGTTAATGGGTGGACTATTATCGATGGCAAAAATATCATCGATAATACAATCGGCAAAACCATAGTTTCTATGCCAAAGTTATTAGCGATGGCAAACCCTATCGCTAATAACAAAATACCATCACTAATAATATTAATTTTTTTATAATACTAAATTTTAATATTTATTTTTAAAAAAATTAATAATTATCGATGGCATTAAGCCATGGATAATGCTGTCGAAAAAAGTTATTATCGACCACATGGTTGTCACTAAGACCAAAACACCATTGCTAATAATATAAATTTTTAAAATTATTAGCGATGGCAAGATCTTGGTTGCTAAAGCTATCACTAATAATTTTTATTTTAATATTAATTTTTTTTCTCTTAGCTCATTTTTTGGATGGTTAAAAATTAATATTAGATTTTATTAAATTTTTGAACTTAATTTATTTATGGATCGGGTTTTAATTGATTTAAAATAGATTTAATTTAATATAGCTAAACTTAATTTGGGATTAATTATATTTTAATATTTTAAATAGAACTTGTATTCAAAGTTTAATTAAATTAGGTTTGACAGGATTTCAAATCAAATTTAAATTTGATTCAAATGAAACCTAAATTAAAAATTATTTTTTTAATTAATTTAAATTAAATTAGGCTTGATATAATTTTAGGATAATTTGATTTAAAATTTAATTAGGATATAGATTCAAAGTCTAATTAAATTAGGTTATACAGGATTTTGAATTGGATTCGAATCCAATTTTAATTAGATTCGAATTGAATTTAAACTAAAAATTATTTTTTTTAATTAATTTTGATCATATTAAATTTAATTAGGCTTGACTTAATATGAAGATAATTGAATTATACTATTTAAGTAGGATTTAAATTTTAAATTCTAATTGAATTAGGATTTACAGATTTTCTAATCAGATTCAAATCGAATTTGAATTAAATTTAAATTAAATATAAATTAAAAATTATTTTTTTAATTAATTTAAATTAACTTTAATTTGATTAATCTTGACTTAATTTAAGGTTAATTAAATTTTATAATTCATATAGAATTTAAATTTAAAATCTAATTGAATTAGATTTGATAGGATTTTGAATTATATTCGAATCAGATTTGAATTGGATTCAAATATAATCATAGATTAAATTTTAATTTATTTAAATTAGATTAAATTTAATTAAGCTTGACTTAATTTAAAGATAATTAAATTTTATTATTCAAGTAGAATTTGAATTAAATGTCTAATTAAATTAAGATTGATAGGATTTTGAATTTGATTTGAATTAGATTCAAATTGGATTCAAATCGAATTCAAATTAAATATTATTTTTTTATAATTATTTAAATTAATTTAAATTTAATTAAACTTAAATTAATTTTAAAGAAACTAGATTTTACTATCCAAGTAGGACTTAATTTAATTAGGATTGACAGGATTTTAAATTAGATTCGAATTAAACCTAAATTAAAAACTAATTTCTCCTAATTGATTTAAATCAAATTTAATTTAATCAATTTTGACTTAAATTAAGATTAATTAGATTTTATAATATAAGTAAGATTTGAATTCAAAGTCTAATTAGATTAGGTTTGGCTGAATTTTAAATTGGATTCGAATCGGATTCGAATCAGGTTCGAATTGGGTTTGGATTAGATTCTGCATTATTAGCAATGGCAGAACTTCTGTCGCTAATTCTATCAATAATAACATTTTAAAATAATCTTTTTTTTTCTAAATTATTATTTTTAAAAATTTATTAGCAATGGAGAGTCCTTCATTGCTAATATCCAAAATTAGCCATCGCTAATATATATTTTATATTTAAATATTATAAAAATATTCAAAAATTTTAATAATTTTAGTGATGGCTTAAGTCATTGCTAATAATATAACTGTCATCTCTAGTAATGAGTTATTAGCGACAGTGTTATCTTTGTCGCTAATAATTGAAATACGTCGTTGCTAATATTTTTTTTATTTTTAAATATTTTTTAAAAAATAGATTTTTAGAGATGGTAATTACCATCACTAATATTAAGATCGTCATCACTAATAATATTATCAATGACTTTTTTCTTTATTGGTGTTGCAGTGGCAAAAAGTTCATATTACTGATAAAATATTTTGTTGTTGCTAATACCATTGGTAATACTTAGAATTCTTGTAGTACTCGTATCATATTATAGAAAAGTAACATTTCAAGATATTTTTGGATAAAAATAATTAACATAGCATGCTACATTTTGAATTATTATTTCTCAAAGGTGGCAACCTAAGAGGAGAGACGAGTTGGATTTCTTAAAAATTATTTGAAGTACTAGTACCCTAAAACAATTTTGAGCGTGTTTGTATGGTGCTTTGCCAAAAATAAATAAATAGTAGAAGAATAAAAATAAATGTAATTATATAACCACAAATATAAGAAAATTTATAATAGTTTGGTACCCAACTTGGCACTTATGTTCACTCCCCAAGTCAATCCACTTGAAAATTCTAACTATAATCCCATAAGATTATAGTTTGATTATTTTTATGGGTTCAAAATCCAACTAAATTAATTTTTTCTAACTTATTAACCAAAATTTTATAATTGATTATTTTCTAAAACTTACAATTAATCTAGTTAATTTTTACTAGCTCACCAATCAAAACTTTACAACATCTAATTTATGGCTTGGACCAAACCTAAAAATCCAAGTTTCTTCCCCCAAAAATTTATCACAACAGATAAAGAGAGATATATAAGAATTTAAAGTATAAAGAACAAAATATTTAAACTTTTGAAGAAGTTGGAGTGGTCGAGCTCTTAAATTGCTTTGACTTCTTCCTTGAATACTTAAGAAAGGATTGATGGAGACTAAAATGCTTTTGCTCGGTAGTTGTTAGCTTAATTAACTACACACTTTCTCTCTTTTGAATTAAGTAAATATAAGAAGGTAAAAATTAAAAGCTCTTTGAATATCCTTCCTCTCTCTCTCTTTATTTTTCTTAATAGCTTGAATATTTCCTTTAATAAACTTAATTTTTTTATTTGAATTTTTTACTTTTATGGTTTAAAAAATATTTATAATTAATGCTCTGACCATTGAAAACTCAAAAATAGCCATTACAAATAAAATATGGCCGTTCGAAATATTTGAAAACCTAGACGTTGTTCTATAAGAGATCTATGAGTCGGCTCAACCAGCACTTAGTCAGCTAAATTAAAATGTATGAGTTAGCTAAATGAAATTCTAAGTCAGTTCGAGAATAGATGCAAATTTTTTTGCTTTTTGTCTATTCTATCTGCCTGAGATTGGATTGGCTCAAATTTCTTCTTAGTTGGCTAACTCCATGACTTGGTTGATTAATTGATTTTTTTGAGTTGGCTCAAAAAATTTGTAATATTTTTTTTTACTTTCTATCTTCTTTTACCTCCAAGACTAAGTCGACTATCCCATTCTTTGAGTCAGCGAAGTTCCTATCGTGGTTGGCTATGTTGTTTTCATAGTCTACTTAGGAGAATATCTAAAACCTTCGATCTTTCTATCTTCAACCTGAGTCTGAGGCTGAGTCGGATATACATTTATATGAGTCGGCTATGATCTTGTCTTCGTCAGCACAAATGAGAACTTGGCCAAGCAAAGATGTGAGGTTAAGATGGCGCAGTGGAAGGTTGGATTTCAAAAATTTCTTACCCATAGCTACCAAAACCCTAAACCTAAGATTTCCTTGTTGATTTCAATCAAAGTTGAATATAAAAGATAGAAATAGGAAGCATACCAATTAATTTCTGATTTGGTGATGAATCACTTCTACAAGGCATCCAAGTGGTAATCCTCCAATGGTGATCCAGACAAAAACACGATCAAGAAAGTATTCTTCTTGAAACCTTACTTATTGAATTCTTTTTAAGAATTCTTCTAGCTTTTCTAGGATTATAATTCTCCCAAACCTTCTCCCTTTCTTCTTCTTTTTATTCTCTCTATTAGTCTTTTCTAATTCTCTTTCTAAGCTCTTGTCTTAAAATGTTAGGTTTCTTGTCTTAATAAGAAAGATCTTGTCTTAACAAGAGAAGGAAGACAAGTGCTCAAACTTCGATTGCCTGGACTCATGGATAGGAGTCCTATTTATACTAAGAGAGGAGACACCATATAAACCAATGCATCCCTTTCCACGTGCCCCAAAAACAAACACTGTAGTGTTCTAATGAGAGATTTCAAGCAAAAGGACTCTTCAAGAGCCAAAAGGTGCAATGAAAAAATGTATATACATTATTTGGTTTCAATCTGCAACAGAGGGAATTATCAGGCACCTAATCCCTTTTTAGAGCATCCCAAAGCATGCCAAGTGGCATTATCTAATCCAAAACTTATTAGATAAATAAGAGGAGAAAAATGAGATGCTAACCCCTTTTGCCCAAGGCAGAAGGACTCATAGTACCAACTAGTTTTCTATGCACTTCTTCATAAAAATAATTCTCCACACTAACTATAAAGGCGTGGACTTTGGTCAAAGCCCCAAAGATGTGGAAAGAGAGGGAGAGAGCCATCAAAAGATGCCACATGGGTCTGAGACCCAAACCAAAAGGACTAAGTTCAAAGCCCTTTGAACTCTATCTCTTTGGCAAGGGATAAGGCTAGGAGGTGCCCAATCAGGCCTGCCTCCTCATGGCTCAACCTAATCTAAGTCCAACTTAAATAGGTTAGCCATTTACATAAGGTTTCAAACCAAATCTAATTTGGTTAAGAGTTGGGTCAGCCAACATGTGCTAGCATATCAATTAGCAATCCAATTATTCATTGATCCTAATAAAATTTAAATAAGTTTTTTGATCAATTTCTTAATTTGTGTGATCCATTCGGTTTCATATCTAGCTAGCAGTAGATCCAGGTGCATATTGACCTAGTTTGATTAGAATATTTCTAATCGATTTAGGTTAAATATATGTCAACCTAAGTTAACCAATTAAAATTTCTTCTATTTGATTTATGAATTAAATACTTTAATTTATGAGAACCTATGAGACAAGATTGATGTCTAGTATCATGCCTACCTGAAAGATGTAAAATTTAGTAAAAATATCAAATATAGTCTTTAATGGCAAGTTACCATGCAATTAAATTCTTCGATCATCCCACATCCTGAATATGTTTATGAGTATGAAATCATGTCAAACTTAATTATATATTCATATTAATTATCTATTAATCAACGATAACTCTAATGATGAAATATTAAAAATATTTTTTAATTTTTATCCTGCTTTGATTAAAGACTTTGTGAGTCATCTTGAGCTGATAATTTCATAGGATGACATCTCCTCTTACTAGAAATGATCGATTCATTGTTGACTGACTCATAATCTTCATACATATTTTATTATATCCAGAATATCTTGTACATGACTTAGTCATGAACTAGTATGAACCAAAATATGGATTCATATGCATAAGGTACCATGGTGATATCAAGTCTAAGGATTACTTGTACAACTCTCATTAGAGAGCTATCTTTGGATATGTAAGACTCCATAAGATGTTCTTCTTATGGATCAATTTAGTGAACTCATTATCTAATGAGCTCCCATATTCTTGTATTAGTATCTCCACGCAAGTGATTGTGAGATCAACCATCTTCTTCATTGAGTACACATAGGATATGCTAGTTTTTCTAAAATCATTGATCCCCAACTCAATGATCTAATAACTAAAAATATTTTAGATTAGAATTTTAGGATTTTTAGTCTCACTGGCATGATCTCATCATGGCCCTAAAATCATTGTCCTAATCTTTAAGGTTCATCATAATCTTAAATAGAGATAAGATACAGTAAATGATGAAACAAAATGCCTCATTTTATTCATAAATAATTAATATCATTACATAAGTTAGAAGATAATACAGAATAGTTTCTATCGCATCAACTATGTGATTAGCTTGTACAACACTAATCTTTCAAAAGAAAAAAAATTAGGATTTCATATCTTTCTATCTTTTTCCTTAAGCTGAGACTGGATCGGCTAAGCTTATTTATTGGTCGACTCAAAGGTATGCCAAAAGTAATTCTATCTATTTTTGAATAGTTTTCTTTATTCAAAGATATTTTCAGTTAGACTTGCCTTGTTAAAATTAATTTTTGAATAGAAGATCTTGTTAAGAAGTCTTTCTAGGCTGGATATTTTCTTTTTCAAATTCTTTGATGCCGAACTTAGTTTCTTTACTTCCAAAACTTGAAACTTTAATTTTGAAAATATGAATTTACTTAAATTTTGAGATGATTTCTTCTTGAATGAAACCAATTATTAAGAATTATAAGAAGTCCTATAATCACTCTCAAAAGCATCATTAGTAACTATAATTTAACCTCAAACTCTTTTGACATTATCAAAATCAATTCCAGGGCTAATAATAATCTCTTTTTTGATGATGATAAAACCCTTTGAGTACCAACTTTCAAGCACCAAGTGGCATTTTAAAAAAAAATTGATACAAAACATCTTAATAATAAAGATCAAGCATCCAAAACTCTCCATTTCTTATGTAGATAAACAATATTCTTGAAATAACTTTGAGCTTATCAAATTTCAACAACTTTTGAACAAAACTCCTCTTTTCTTATGTAGAAAATCAATATTTTTGGAAAACTTTTGATTTCCCTCCTTTTTGAAATTTCTCTGATTTCTCCCCCCTTTTTTTTGAAATATGTTCTAATACTCTCCTAATTTCTTCCTCTTTTTGTCATAATAAAAAAGATTAATAAAATATTCTTCCCTTTGTGCTATAATTAAATACATTTATCCACGACCATATTTCAAGCAAATATAATCCAATCAAGTACATTTTTGCCATAATAAAAAATATTAATAAAATATTCTTCCCATTCTTGTATAATTAAATACATTTATTCCTGACTATATTTCAAGCAAATATAATCCAATCAAGTACATTCATTTAATCACTCATTCAATCATTTAAATAGGAATAATACAAGAATGTACTTGTTCATTGCACAAAACATAACATGCCATTGATAATCAAAATATTTACAAATATGAAAGAGCCCATCCTTTACAAAAAATGATACATATGAGGACAACGCAATTATACAACATAAGCATAGATAAACAACCAAACAAGATAATAACATGTAAATGTTTTAAAGGCTACTGGTGTTGTAGGACTTAGAGGAGCTATCGATGAATTCAATAAGAGGGCTCTCTTAGTCCTAGAACCATGAGAGTAGGGGTGTCAGGTCAAGTATGGTCGTCTAGTAGGCCTAAAGGAGGAAGGCCTGAAAGTAGCTGGGGGTCTAGCAGAGGTAGAAGGCTGAGTTTGAAGAAGAGAGATGACGAGAATTGCTTGCTCTTGATTTCTCCAAATAGTCTTTATCTCAGCTTCAATGTTTGCAACCCTCTGCATAAGATGATTGATCAGCTGATGTGTGTTTTACATTAAAAAATATAAGCTTGACATTAGCCTATATAGAGCAGTAACATGAACCTTCAGACCATTGGATTTGTGTGATGGTTGAGAATCTCTTATTTATTTAAGAACTAATTTGATTAAAAAAATAATATCTAAAAGAAACTTAATAAATCTAATATAGAAGAGAAGCCTCAAGAGATTGAATCTCCTTATAAAATAGATGTCATATCCATTTCTTGATGTAGCACCGCTACTTATAATTTTGGTTGGTATAACTTATCTTCTTTCTGAGTATAGACCGTATCCTCAGATCATGGCCAGTTTCTTAGAGTATGAGCCATCTAACTAAATCTCATAAGTATAAAGAAGGAATCTATTCCTCTTGAGATAATTTATCTCTTGTCTGAGCACACATCATATCCTCAAATCATGATGCATCTCATAGAGTATAAATTGTTCAAAATCTAGATCTTTATGAATGAAGCAAAAAAAATAGTGCACTTTTAATTTTTAAATAAATTAAAAATTTTATTAATAAAATAAAAGAGATACATAAAATAGATCAATATCAAACCATCTATTTACAAGATTCATCTTCTCTCCTGAGATGATGGAGCCTAGCTATGCATGAAAGGGATGCCGTTCGCCATCGCCATCCTCTTGCTTGTAACCTATAGGAAAAAATGAGAAAGAAGATAGTTTTTACGGAGGAAGTAGAAGAAAGAAAGAAAACATGGAGACTTAAGTGAAAGAGAGAGGATGTATGGAGGCTAAGGCTAGATGGAGATGAATAGAAGAGAATACTCTTGGTTGAAGCCTTAAGGATTTTTTATAAATGCTAGGAGGTAGGAGGATTTATTGGTTAAGCAATATGGAACTAACGATATGATAAAAATGAATGGATGAGATGAAGTGTATATGAAAAATCTTTGATTTGGCATGGATTTCTAATTGGGGCGTGAAAAATATGATAAGAAGGGAATAGCATGTGACTTATTTTTCTCTTTGGCATTTTCTCTTTTCTTTCCACTCTATGATCCATGCTAAATTAGTTTAGGGTGGCATATGTGGGATCTTTGAATTATAGACTCAAAGTTGGGTTAGAGCTTCATAGATAGGTGCCTCAATTTTCAGTCCTTTGATCAATCCTTTTTAATCCAAATCCTTAAACCAACTATCTTTCTTCTTAGCCCTTGGATCTTCAATGAATTGCTTCTTAGCCATTGATCATGACTTAATTCCTTGAGTTGTTTGCTCTTAGCCCATTAGATATCTAATTTTTGCTTTGGATTTGAGTCAATTTGAGTTTGGATTAGCTTGTATGAGCTCAATCTCCTAATTACCTACAAAAGAGATCAAGAAGCATCAAATTTAACTAATAAATATATAATGCAATAATATTTAGTGCTTCTTATTATAATATATCAAGTGCTAATCACACTCTCCAACTTAAACTTTACTCGATCCTCGAGTAAAAGAAAGATTAGTGTCATATACCAGTATGCTAAGTCATGAGAATCTTTAGATAATTCCAGAAAAATTGGTGAATAGCAAGAAGCTTAGTAAAGTGCCCTTGAAAAATTAAGGTTGTTTGGTAGAATAGCTAAGTGAAGAATATCGATTTTTTTTTCTAAACCTTTTCTTGGTCTACCCCTATCTTTATCCTTGATTTATCTTAATCTAAGATAGGTTTGTAGTTTGTACTTTTGTCCATTCATTTCTTTATTTTTTTAATGAATATGTACAATTTGTGCAATACCTTAGCCCTGTTAGCATTCCATTCGATCCATGTTATGAGTTTTAGGCCAATGACTTCCAAACCAGTTAATTTTAAGATATTAGGTGTAGAACATTCCTCAGGCTTACTAACTCGACTCTACTAGATTATGGACTAAAGCAATTGTATAGTAGAGCTTCTTCACATTGCCCGCCTTTTGACATGAAGATCATTGCTTATTTAGGCAATGGGATCTGATTACTCAGTGAGAGACCAATGTTTATAATTTACTCTTCTTTTTTTTGAATGTGTTGTAGGCATCAGGATATCTAATTTATATCTATAAAAGATAGACTTTACTCTAGACATTAATACCGGAGTGATTAAAAGGGTTTAGAAATCAATTCTTATTCTATACTTAACCACCTATTTGGTTTTCTTAATATGCAATCCCTTGACTATTGAAAAATGTATCCTAAAGCCAACATCAACCTATTGATGGTTGAGATTATCTTATAAATGTAAAATGATTTATTATGAATAAAATATTTATTCTAGCCTTTTTTCATCATAAGTGTGCATCTTCTAATGAACTTCTATATTGTGATGAAGTTCTTAGGACTATTTAGAATCGATAAAAAGAAGATTTATCATTTAGTCCTTCAATTAGTTCATGACCAAATGATATGTTATTACCTAGGATGATAATATTTATCGAGTGTAGATCGTTGTGTGCCATATGGGTTGGTTATCCTCTTAATCAAGAAGTGTGGAGATATAGATATGGCATATAGATAAGATGTAGAGGTACATCACACTGAACGTGACCAACTTTGGAGCATTTTGCTATTAAAAATTGCTCCAATGGGATATGGATATAAGTATTTCTCCGATCTAAGATCACCATAGTGACTTGCAAATAACTTACTATGCTTTGGTACCAGACTACTTGAATTTCTAATTCAATGATAGAAGATTTCTTGAAATCAGTGCATGATCAAGATGGAACTGATCACTTTAAGAGTTTGAAAATAATGTATCACTATATTTCAATTTAGCAAAATCTTGGCCAGGACAATCCATGTAATGGATTTGATATTTTGAAATACAATATAGATGATTTATTCAGGGTTGACAGTTAAATCCTAAGTTATCCTCTGAGCATTCATGATCAAGGGTATAAATTATATAGTAACCGTATTGATAGAATGCTATGTTATCGTTAAGACATTATTTCTATCAGTTTAATTTTGACTTCTTAAAATAATTAAATATATATAGAGAGTAGCGAGTTGGATCGAATCCACCAAGAAGACAGTGCTTTTGATTGAAAATCTTTGATTTTATAAAAAAAATTAAAGTCAAAAAGTAGAATTATAAATAAAAAATAAAAATTAAAAGATGCAAAAAAGTAAACTTGGTACTAAGATCTATTATTTAGATCTTAGCATCAACTTGCAATGAAAGTAAATTTACAATAAAAATAAAGAGCATGAATTTAAAAAGCATAAAAATAAATTTTACATTAATTTAAAATTTAAAATTTAAATATATAAAATTAAAAATAATAAAAAAAATAAAAACTAGAATAAGTGATCTTGATCTTGGATCAACATTAGCATGAAGATGGTAAAGAAGACAAGCTCTTCCTCTCGGCACCATCTGCCTCGAAGAGACCATCAACCCAAGCATGGCTCCCATCCTGTATCATAGCTTTTTCTTGATCGAAGATAATTATTTTTGGGGGTCTGATTGCCTTTAAATAAATGCTGGAGAGGAAGGACCTTTTCAATCAATCGATATGGGACTATGATCGGCGTATGTGGAGGAATCTGGGTGTAGATTGATTTAAAACTCCAATTGGATTGCATTAAATTGAGTCATCTATGAGTTCTGGTCTTCTAGCTATCAGATGGAAATCCAAATACTTAAAAAGAAACCAAAAACCTCTTTTTTATTGCCCAATTTGTATCGGAATATCTTCTGACCGTTCAATCGAGCTTAATGGAGGAATTCTAACCATTAGATGATGCTTAAGAAGTTTAGATCGAATCAAGGGCTTTCGTTGGCCGTCGAATTATGTTTTGGGAGAGATCTAACCGTCGAATCTTAGCTAGGAGTGCTATAAACCATTAGATGATGCACAGGAGGTTGAAGGACTCCTTAATCAAATCGGAATCCATCCCCTACCATCAGATCATAATCGAGAATAATCTGGACCATCAAATCATGCAATTACTATTCCTGTGGACCACATAGACCAGGCTTGCCGAAGATGACATCCAATCGCCGCATGCTTTGCCTTAGAAATGATCAGAATGCCCTTACATCCTGGTCCATAGTGAGTTGCATGATTTATGATGTCACGCTGACATCACCTGAGCTGGGCAAGCGGTCTGCAATTAGGCTAGGTTTTATGGGTGCTAGACCATAGGTTTGGGTAACTGACTGAACCAAATCGATTGAGCTAATTTTTTTTTTAATTTAATTTATTTTATTTTATTTTTTCTTTTTTTATTTAAGTTTTCATATTGGAGTCAATTTATATCGAATTTGCTCCAAATTTGCTTTATTTCAACTAAAAAAATGAGCTTTTTATTTATAATTATATTTTTTAAAAATAAATAAAAATATTAATTTTTAAAAATAAAAATAAATTAATTTATAAATTAATATTTTTATTAATATATTTATGGTAACTATCACACCCTTCAGCTTAAATTTTGCTTATCCTCGAGTAAGAAAAAAATTTAGTTTTAGATATCTTTTAGCTTTAGAGTTTTAAATTTTACCAAGTAATTTTTAAAATAGCCATTGATGCTCAATAAAGCATAAATAAGACATATCATCGAAATATTAGTACTTATCAATATGAAAATTAAGTGAATAATATTATTTTTTTAATTTTTTCAAAATTATTTCTATTTTTATCTTTGAATCATCTAAACTTTCATATGGATAAGTATATTATTATTTCTATCCTTTATTTATTAAAAATTTTATTCATATTGTCTATTTTTTGATAAGAATATCATTGCTTACTTAGGCAATGAGATCCGATTACTCAATAAAAAATTAATATATTTTTTTAACATTATACCACTATGGAGTATCATAACTCCTTAAGCTTTCTATTTGATTCATGTAGCAAGTTTTGGATCAATAACTTTCAAACTAATTAGCTTTAGGACACTAGGTATAAAATATTCTATAGGCTTACTAGCTTGATGTTAGATATATGTGCCCTAGAAGCCAGAATTGGCTAACACTTGTAATACACTTCTAGGAGCAAAATTATAATTTTGACTAAAATCAATAAATGGGTTATTTTCTATCACATATGTGTATTTAGTGTCTGTGATACATCCTTTGAGTTAATGGCAATGATAATTCATATTTTCAAGAGTTAAAAATTTAAGACATGAATAATCATTATTAACTCATAAATTGCTCCCGACCATAGGATCATCACGAGGATGGTGATTGATCCAAAAGGTTGGTGTACAATCGCTTCTCTTTAGTAGATGAGTCTTGAGTCTACGGTGTGGAGACATCAGAGCGAGAGTATAGGTACTCGTTAGAGAATGAGGGCACTGAGCGTGACCACCTCGAGTAGTCATTAGGGAGTCTACCTTCTCGTCAATGACTGACTCGATGCTGCAGTAGTGTGTCTGGTTCTTTGACCTGAGGTGCATTGGCAGTTCACCTTGAGGGTGTTATAGTTTGACTACACCATTACTCGGTCTCCTAGCCATATGGAACCCTGAGGTGTATGTTGGCTATGACATGTTCATTGTAGGAACTGGATGGCATCAAGATGGAATCTATCTACCTCGGTGGTAGAGGAGCAGCCCTATGATGATCATGAGAATCAAGTCCAGAAATCCATGGCCATGGTAGAGTGAAATAATAGAAAGAGTTTCTATTTAGATTTTCACATTGGACTCGAATCGAATGATTACATCATATGACAAAGACTAGGGTTTGACGAGTTTACCTTAACCCTAATCTGATCGGGGCTCAAGATAGAAGAACTTAATCACATAGGATAGCTGCACCAAGAGGTTCACATTCAGCTCTGATGGGTTGCCACCATATACTGCTAGGTGTCACTGGTGGATTTTGGGAGCAATTAGAATGATTTAGATGATCGATCATTCTAGCTATTCGAATCAAAAGAGTTCTGATCCATCGAAAGGAGTTTCGATGATGTCGATGATAGAGATCATGACATATCCCATTACCATACAGAACTGAACCTAACTGGGTCACACAAACAAGGGTTTGAATCTGGTGATCATCAATTGAACTGATCTAGTTCAATTGATCTGAATGAGATTCAATTAGGTTCAAGGAAATC
Source organism: Cocos nucifera (assembly GCA_006176705.1). Lineage (NCBI taxonomy): Eukaryota > Viridiplantae > Streptophyta > Magnoliopsida > Arecales > Arecaceae > Cocos > Cocos nucifera. The sequence goes on from QRFJ01000020.1 coordinate 951,060, forward strand.
GTGCTAGCACTCGATTGAACCTAACGTTCTTCTTTTGCTATCATAAATAAGTTGTCCTGTCTGAGCCAAAGGAGTTTGTGCTCAATCAGAGGCCTTCATATGGTCTGACTGGAGGTTGTCCAAGTTAGAAAAGGTTGTCTTATTTTGTAAGACATTACCTGCCATTTTTGGTCACCTGCCATTTCTTGTTCTTTGACTTTGGTCAAAAGTCTACCTTTGACTGGTCAAACGTTGACCATTGACACTTTGACTTTTGACCACATGTCATGCACCTATTGGAGAGCTGGTGGGGGCCTGTCCCCCTGCCAGAACCTGGCAAGGAGAAGGGCGCACGCCACCCTAGGCGTGTGCCCAAGTTGGAGGCGCCTAGGAGTCCTTGTTGGACAAGGACTCCATCTCCTTTTTGGATTCCAATTAGAGTTCTTCTAAGAACCAACTTTGACTGGTCTTAGGCACCCTCTAAGGAGGAATCCAGGGGTCTCTATTCCCACCAATCAGATTTAGATCTGATTTCACAAAGGGTTGTGATTGGTTGGGAAGGAAGAGGAGTTGGATCACGCTTAGTCTATAAAAAGGACCCTGCGCCCAACTCAGTTAAGAGATTCAATTGAGAATTGAAAAACCCCACATGCCCCAAGGCTGCCTCTCCCCTCCTCCTCCATGCCAAAGCTTCTTCTCCTTCTCCTCTCCACGTCCAAAAGAGTTTTGGACCTTGGTTGGTGCGATCCAGATCAAAGAAAGGCGATCAAAAGCTAAGAAGGCTGCACTGCTGCAAAGGACGACTGCTGATCTTCAAAAGGAGTTTTGAAGATCCTCCAGATCAGATCCAGATCTAATTTTTGGAGTGTGATAGAGAAGAAGAGGATCTCCAGATCCAGTCTGAGTGGATATCGGTAGAGGCCAGGCGCTTGCGTGGCTAGATCCAGAACCTTCCGCTGCAAACAGGATCATCAACAGGGTAATAGGATTACCCAAATCAAGGTAAATTAAATTTGATTTAATTTATCTTTATTTTATTTTATTTATTAAAATAATAAGAATTCAGATCTAAAATACATCAAGATCTGATTAGATCAAAGAAAAATTTTTGAAATATATCTCTTGATCTGATCAGATCTGAACGAACCTGGACCGGGAAAATCAGGATTTTCCTTCAACTGGTATCAGAGCCAAGGTTCTAAAAGTATTTAGATCTAATTTTAAATTTATTTTAATTAAAAAATAAGTAATTTTAGATGTCACATGAGATGTGATCAGATCTAAAATTGAAATCAGAAAAAATTAAAATTAAATGATTTGGATCTAAGATTAGAAAATATGCATGACTAGTTCTAAAATAGAATAGTTCTATAGAATAGTCTTGCATGTTTTAATTTAATTCTGATTAAATCATATTTTAGATCTATTTATTTACTATTTTTTGATATTATAATTGTTATAATAACATCTAAAAAATAGCAAATAAAAATTATTTAATTTTAAATATCATATGAGATATGATTGATGCATGTCTAGACTAGTTGTAGAATAGTTCTACATAATTATCTAGATTAGAATTTATTTTGATTAGATCAATTTAAATCTAATTTTTTAGATTATTATGAGATAATTTAGATCTGAAAAATATGCATGATTCGATACATGAGATGTATGCAAAATATGCCATGATTAGATCTAATTTGTATATGAGATATATGATATAGATCTAAAACTATTTTGTAGTATTGCATGTTCCTGATTAAGGCGTTCCTCTTGGCCGTCCGGTCATAAGAACGAAGAAGGGTTTAAAGGCCCTCTCTTCCCATTCGATGGGGTGTTCTTATGATGTGTAGGGGTGCTGCGTGTTCGTCCTTAATCAGAAATCCAAAACTTACTTTCTGCAAAACCCTAGATCCTGAAACCCTAGGATTTATTGTGCATATTTTGTTTATGAACCCTACTTAATTAAAAATTAAGATTATGGAATATTAATTAGGTCTAAAATTGAGAATTTTAGATCTAAGACATATTCATAATATTGGGTTCGGGCTTGGGTAGCTCAATTAGGTCTAAGCGGTTGATCAAACCGAATCAAGAGTTGGTTAGATGGGATCAACAATGCTTAAATTGACCAGCCTAATAGGATTAAGTCTGGGTCAAGATCGAGTCACGATCAAGCAAGACCTAATTAGGCTCAGAGGTTAGAGTCTGGATTGTAGGCTAACCCAATTGGTTCTGGACTCAACAATTTGGTGTCTAAGGTAAGTTTGGCACATACGACCGACTGGATTTTTAATTGGAAGCTACTCGACCTGAATGCATTCTTGTACGAGTTAATGGCATATTCCTTCCACCGGATCTCACTTACCTGGCCATATCTGTTGACACAGTTCTGATCTGAGGTGGTCAATAATCCGAGCTAACCCATGCCACTAGGTTAGTCATAATTGTTATGACTATGACAAGTCTAGTTTAATGAGACCTGAATCAATTCTCCCTAAGAAAAGATTAAGTCTGAGGTCTTCCACCATTGTAGATGTGCGGGCCCTTCCCGGGGTTGATTGTTCTCGGCTGGATACAGTGGCTCAGTTGCACCGGAAAGATGCAACCATGTCTATTAGGCATTGGATGCTATGGGCTGGAGGATGAGTTGGGCTCAATATTTTGGATACGGTGAGAGACTCAATTAGGAACCCAGTCTATGCAAATGGTGGGTCTGACTTAACTAAGGAGTGGATCAATATTTTGGATACGGTGAGATTCATGAATTAGAGACCAAGTTTGGGTGCACCATGATTAGAGAATCATTGAACAAGAGTTGTTCACTCATTGGCTAACCCATCACCAATAACTGTTAGGTGAGGTGATGAGTCAGTTGGTGAGACCGCACCACCCACTAGAAATCATTAATCATGGAGATTTTTGCATCTCTACAGAGGGAGTGTAGGGATCCGAGAAAATAGTGGGAGCTAATTTGTTTAAAAATAAAATTCCTAAATAAATTGGTCAAGTCATAATTACAGTATCTAACTAGAATCTTTGACTCTCTACAGGAAAAATGTCTGCGTCCAACCCATTGGCACGTATCCTGGACACACATAGACTGACCTGGACCCAATTATAAAGATTGGCTCAGGAACTACAAAATTATTTTGGGTTTCGAGAAGTTAACCCATGTATTGGACCAGGACCCTCCCACCTTACCAGCCCGTCCATCCACTGAACAGAGAGCGTCTCTGAAAAAATGGATAGACGAAGATAATAAGGCCAGATATTACATGTTGGGCTCGATGTCTGATGAGCTCCAGCGCCAACATGAAGATATCGGGACTGCTCGCCAAATGTTGGCTCACCTGCAGGAGATGTTTGGTGAACAGAGTCGCGCAGCCAAGTATCAAGTCACGAAATGACTTTTTAAGGCTAAGATGCGTGATGGGCAGTCAGTCCAAGATCACTGTCTGATGATGATCAAGGACATGGAAGAGCTTGAGAAGCTCGTGTGAAGTTAGACTTGGATCTGCAGAATGATATTATTCTGCAATCCTTGACTGATGCATATGGGCAATTCATCATGAATTACCACATGCATAAACTTCAAAATTCCTTGGCCGAATTAATGAATATGCTGGTTCACCGCTGAGCTTTCTATGAAAGGTTCTAAAGGCTCAGTTCTTGCTATGGAATGGACTTCTTCCAAAAGAAAGTCTTATGGAAAGAAAAAGAAGTCTGTGAAAAAGCAGAAGGTGGAAGGATCAAAGAAGAAGAAGGCAGAGCCGAAGAAAAGGCCGATGTCAAAGGAAAGTGTTTCCATTGCAACAGCGACGGCCATTGGAAGCGGAACTGCCCTACTTACCTGGCCACCCTGAAGAACAAGAAGGAAGGTCCTTCTGGAGGTATGCTCGTTATTGAGTCTAACCTTACGGTTTCTTCTGCATCCAGTTGGGTGCTTGACTCTGGTTCTAGTGCTCATCTGTGCACTTCCATGCAGGGTCTTGAGGATAGCAGGAGGCTGAGGGATGGAGACATGATCCTACGCATCGGTAATGGAGCAAGAGTTGCTGCAGTAGCCGTGGGAACATACCCTCTTCGATTACCATCTGGTTTAGACTTAGTTTTGAAAGACTGTTATTATGTGCCTGCAGCTAGCAGGAATTTGATTTCTGTTTCATGCTTAGCACAAGAAGGCTATGTGATTACCTTCTTTAAGGACCATTGTAACATTCTTTATGAAAGAAATAAAATTGCAAATGGTTTCCTTATTAATGGTCTTTATCAGCTACATATTGATGTACCTATTCTAACTATCGAGCAAAACGTGAATGCCAAACGACCTAGGGATAGTCCAAATGATAGATATCTATGGCACCTGAGATTAGGTCATATAGCAGAAGATAGGATCAACAAATTGGAGAAAAATGGGCTATTGAGTCCATTGACTTTCGAGTCATATCCAACTTGTGAATCTTGTCTTCAAGGCAAAATGACTAAACTCCCTTTTGTTGGACATGGGGAGAGGGCCACAGATCTCCTTGCCCTAGTACATACTGATGTGTGCGGCCCATTTGATGTGCCGGCTAGAGGCAATTTTGTCTACTTCATTACCTTTACCGATGATCTGTCTAGGTATGGGTATGTGTATCTTATGAGACACAAGTCTGAAGCTTTTGAAAAGTTCAAAGAATTCAGACATGAAGTAGAAAAACAAACTGAAAAACCCATTAAGGTTCTTCGATCAGATCGAGGAGGTGAATACCTTAGCCGAAAATTCCTAGACTATCTCAAGGAAAAATGGCATAGTCTCTCAATGGACTCCACCAGGAACACCTCAACTCAACGGGATTTCAGAATGGAGAAATCGGACTCTATTGGATATGGTTCGATCCATGATGAGCTTCACAGACCTCCCTGATTTTCTTTGGGGACACTCATTGTTAACTTCAATTTATCTACTGAATAGGGTTCCCTCTAAAACCGTTCCTACCACACCGTATGAGATATGGCACGGTAAGAAACCAAGTCTGAGTCATCTCAGAATTTGGGGTTGTCCGGCTCATGTCAAAAGACAACAAGCGGACAAGTTAGAGTTTAGGTCCTTCAGAGCTCGATTCATAGGATATCCTAAAGAGTCATTAGGATACTATTTCTACATTCCAGAAGACCACAATGTGATTGTGAGTCGACATGCCATCTTTCTTGAAAAATAGTTTATTCAAGATAGCGGCATTGGAAAGCAGATTAAGCTTGATGAGAAAGTCTCACAAGTACAACGAGCTAAGGACCAATTGGAACCAAATCAGGTTGAGCCAATAAGAACACTACCTCCTCCACCTCGTAGATCGGAAAGAGTTTTCCCGTCCCCCTGAAAGATACTTAGGTATTATTTCAGAGGAAGTAGAGGAAATGTTCCTCGTAGGTAATGGTGCTCATGGTGATGATCCCAAAACCTACAACGAGGCGATATCAGATATCGACTCCGAGAAATGGCTAGAGGCAATGCAGTCAGAAATTGACTCGATGCACTCAAACCAAGTCTGGACCTTGGTAGATCCACCAGAAGGTATAGTACCTATTGGGTGTAAATGGATCTTCAAGAGAAAGATTGGTGCAGATGGGAATGTGGAGACATTCAAGGCTAGACTAGTGGCAAAAGGTTATAGTCAACGCGAAGGCATTGACTATCAGGATACCTTTTCCCCAGTGGCTATGCTAAAATCCATCCGCACATTGCTTGCCGTTGCATTGCAGCCTATTTCGATTATGAAATATGGCAAATGGACGTGAAAACGGCATTCTTAAATGGATATCTTGAGGAAGATATCTATATGGAACAGCCGCTAGGTTTCACATCCAGTGATACTGATCACAAGGTTTGCAAGCTGCAAAGGTCCATATATGGACTTAAGCAAGCATCTCGGAGCTGGAACACTCGTTTCAATGATGTGATCAAAATGTTTGGTTTCATCAAAAATGAAGAGGAACCATGTGTCTTCAAAAAGGTCAGTGGGAGCGCTGTTGTCTTCCTCGTATTGTACGTGGATGACATCCTCCTTATTGGGAATGATATTCCCATGTTGACAACAGTCAAATTATGGTTGTCCAAGGAATTCTCCATGAAAGACCTAGGTGAAGCATCCTTTATTCTAGGAATTAAGGTCTATAGGGATAGACCGAATAGGATGCTAGGACTTTCACAGAAGATGTACATAGAGGAAAGTACTAAAGAGGTTTAGTATGGAAAACTCTAAGAGGGGATTAATACCCTTCAGACATGGTATTCATCTTTCCAAGAAGATGTGCCCTAGCACACCTGAGGAAATAGAACGCATGAGCAAGATCCCTTATGCTTCTGCAATAGGGAGCCTCATGTATGCCATGCTATGTACACGACCTGATATAGCCCATGCTGTGAGTGTCACAAGCAGATATCAGTCAAATCCAGGTGAAGAACACTGGACTTCTGTGAAATGTATCCTTAAGTACTTGAGAAGAACTAAGGATATGATGTTGGTCTTTGGTAATGGAGAACTCCAAGTCCAGGGATACACAGACTCGGATTTCATGTCCGATATAGATGATCGAAAGTCGACATCTGGGAGTCTGTTTGTGTGCAATGGTGGTGCTGTCAGCTGGAAGAGTTCCAAGCAAATGGTGATAGCAGATTCCACCATGGAAGCAGAATATATCGCTGCATCAGAGGCTGCGAAGGAAGCATTCTGGTACAAGAAGTTTGCTGCAGAAATTGGAGTAATGCCATCAGATGCCATTCCTCTATACTGCGACAACAATGGCGCCATAGCCCTTGCTAAGGAGCCGAGGTCTCACCAGAAATCCAAGCACATTGAGCGGCGATACCACCTCATCCGCGATTACCTCGAGAAGGGTTACGTCGAGGTCAAGAGAGTCAACTCCACAGATAATGTGGCAGACCCACTTACAAAGCCGTTGGGCCAGCAGAAGATCGAAGCCCACCTTGAGAAGATGGGACTTAGACTTGTAGCCAATTGGCTTTAGGACAAGTGGGAGATTGTTAGATATATGTGCCCTAGAAGCCAGAATTGGCTGACACTTGTAATACACTTCTAGGGGCAAAATTATAATTTTGACTATAATCAATAAAATGGGTTATTTTCTATCACATATGTGTATTTAGTGTCTGTGATACATCCTTTGAGTTAATGGTAATGATAATTCATATTTTCAAGAGTTGAAAATTTAAGACATGAATAATCATTATTAACTCATAAAATGCTCCCGACCATAGGATCATCACGAGGATGGTGATTGATCCGGAAAGGTTGGTGTACAATCGCTTCTCTTTAGTAGATGAGTCTTGAGTCTACGGTGTGGAGACACCGGAGCGAGAGTACAGGTACTCGTTAGAGAACGAGGGCACTGAGCGTGACCACCTCGAGTAGTCATTAGGAAGTCTACCTTCTCGTCAATGACTGACTCGATGCTGCAGTAGTGTGTCTGGTTCTTTGACCTGAGGTGCATCGGCAGTTCACCTTGAGGGTGTTATAGTTTGACTACACCATTACTCGATCTCCTAGCCATATGGAACCCTGAGGTGTATGTTGGCTATAGCATGTTCATTGTAGGAACTGGATTGCATCAAGATGGAATCTATCTACCTCGGTGGTAGAGGAGCAGCCCTATGATGATCATGAGAATCAAGTCCAGAAATCCATGGCCATGGCAGAGTGAAATAATAGAAAGAGTTTCTATTTAGATTTTCACATCGGACTTCGAATCGAATGATTACATCATATGACAGAAGACTAGGGTTTGACGAGTTCACCTTAACCCTAATCTGATCGGGGCTCAAGATAGAAGAACTTAATCACACAGGTAGCTGCACCAAGAGGTTCGCATTCAGCTCTGATGGGTTGCCACCATATACTGCTAGGTGTCACTGGTGGATTTTGGGAGCAATTAGAATGATTTAGATGATCGATCATTCTAGCTGTTCGAATCAGAAGAGTTCTGATCCATCGAAAGGAGTTTCGATGATGTCGATGATAGAGATCATGACATATCCCATTACCATACAGAACTGAACCTAACTGGGTCACACAAACAAGGGTTTGAATCTGGTGATCATCAATTGAACTGATCCTAGTTCAATTGATCTGAATGAGATTCAATTAGGTTCAAGAAAATCGTGCTAGCACTCGATTGAACCTAACGTTCTTCTTTTACTATCATAAATAAGTTGTCCTGACTGAGCCAAAGGAGTTTGTGCTCAATCAGAGGCCTTCACTATGGTCTGACTGGAGGTTGTCCAAGTCAGAAAAGGTTGTCTTATTTTGTAAGACATTACCTGCCATTTTTGGTCACCTGCCATTTCTTGTTCTTTGACTTTGGTCAAAAGTCTGACCTTTGACTGGTCAAATGTTGACCATTGATACTTTGACTTTTGATCCACATGTCATGCACCTATTGGAGAGCTGGTGGGGGCCTGTCCCCCTGCCAGAACCTGGCAAGGAGGAAGGGCGCACGCCACCCTTAGGCGTGTGCCCAAGTTGGAGGCGCCTAGGAGTCCCTTGTTGGACAAGGACTCCATCTCCTTTTTGGATTCCAATTAGAGTTCTTCCTAAGAACCAACTTTGACTGGTCTTAGGCGCCCTCTAAGGAGGAATCCAGGGGACTCTATTCCCACCAATCAGATTTAGATCTGATTTCACAAAGGGTTGTGATTGGTTGGGAAGAAGAGGAGTTGGATCACGCTTAGTCTATAAATAGGACCCTGCGCCCAACTCAGTTAAGAGATTCAATTGAGAATTGAAAACCCCATGCCCCAAGGCTGCCTCTCCCCTCCTCCTCCATGCCAAAGCTTCTTCTCCTTCTCCTCTCCACGTCCAAAAGAGTTTTGGACCTTGGTTGGTGCGATCCAGATCAAAGAAAGGCGATCAAAAGTAAGAAGGCTGCACTGCTGCAAAAGGACGACTGCTGATCTTCAAAAGGAGTTTTGAAGATCCTCCAGATCAGATCCAGATCTGACTTTTGAAGTTGTGATAGAGAAGAAGAGGATCTTCAGATCCAGCTCGAGTGGATACCAGTAGAGGCCAGGCGCTTGCGTGGTTAGATCCAGAACCTTCCGCTGCAAATAGGATCATCAACAGGATAATAGGATTACCCAAATTCAGGTAAATTAAATTTGATTTAATTTATTCTTATTTTATTTTATTTATTAAAATAATAAGAATCAGATCTGAAATACATCAAGATCTAATTGGGATCAAAAAAAAAAATTTTGAAATATATCTCTTGATCTGATCAGATCTGAACGAACCTAATCCGAAAAATCAAGATTTTCCTTCAACACTTGAATCAAACAAGCTATGAGTTAAAATTAGTTTAGCAGCGAGCTTCTTTGCCCTTCCTATCTTTTGATGCGAAACTCAATGCTTGCTTAGGCAAAGAGATTCGGTTACTCAATAAGAAATAATTAAAAAATATTTTATTTTAAAAATAATTTTTTTATAAAAAAATATATAGTTATCCTACATAAGCTCATAAAAAGTAAACTCTTCTTTGATGCTAGTAGAAAAATTAAAAATATTTAAAAAAAATTATTTATATTCTAGATTTAACTCTTTATTGAATTTTCTTAATACTTGATCTCTCAATATCTCATAAACTTTCTGATCTATGCATCAATTTTTTTAAAAAATTACTTAGTTCAACTCGATTCTTAAGCATAATCGGGTATCTAAATATTAAATACTAACTTCTTCGAAAACTTAAAAAAAATTTTAAAAAAATTAATTATTCTTTTTTTAACTTAATCAACATTATCCTCAATGAAGAAAGAAAAATAAAGGATGTAATAAAGAATAGAAAAAATATATCTAACTCAATGTATTTTCAATCCAGCATGATTTTGAAAATTTGGCTCTTCTTCTAACTTATTCAATATGACCTAAAAGAAAAGTAACTAAAAAGATAAATAAGATACAAGAAAACTAAATATTAGCCTTCCAATAAGTACTAAGTTTATCATCTTTAGCCAGACATAATGAAGCTTACGTATCCTGTATCGAATATTGAATTGATAAATTTCAATGATTTTAGATTATCAATCTCAAGAAGATAGCTTATAATCCCTTTATTGATAAATTCATTATTAATTTTGGAAAGATAGTATGCAACTCCAATCTTAGATCCTTATTTGTTAAGAATTCCTCCTATTTATTCTTCTAAAATGCTTATATATTGAGTTTTTATATTAGGGGTTAATTTTGATGTAATGGATATTAGGAGGGTGTCTTTTAGTTCTAAATATTTATGCTTAGGTGTATCTAAAAATGGCTTTAGTTCTGAAAGTAAATTAATATGATCTTGCTTAAATAACTCAATTGGCTCTTCATTTCATGCTCCTTTCTTTTTACTTGAAGAACCAGCTTCTAGGGCTGAAGGAAATGGGACTTTGGTTTATATGTCCGTTCTCTTCTTTCTTTTATCTATCTCACTTAGATTAGAACCAGCATCAGTACTAGTTCTGGACTCTAATTCTTGTATATGGTTAGTTTTAGTACTAACATCTTCTAAATTTTAATTTTGGCTAGCATTAGTACTAGCCTTTCTCACCTGATCTTGGTATGAGTCCTTAAGAATTCTATCATTGTTAAGCTTAGAAATTGCTTTGGCATTCTTAAATTAGGGATTCTTAGATAGAATATTATAAATTGATAATTAGATCTAGGTGGTTAGTAGACGTTAGGTGGATTGTTTATGAAATTTGCAATCGGTTGGCTGGATAATTGATCTACTTTTTTTCTCATGCTAGACTCAGCTAATTATCCTATTTGTGTTTTCAGCCTATTGATGGATTGCTGTTAGATTAAAATCAGTTGTTGAAGTTGGTTAATTCTATCATCGACTAGATTGGTCTGTTGAGGAGGTGGATATAGTGACTGATTATAATATGATGGCTGGATGGACTAACTAGGCTGACCTCTATTATAGGCATTAGTTTTGGTATTGAGATCTATTTTGATAATTTTGGATAGGTAGAATTTGGATTTGAACCTGAGTCTATTACGGTCTCCAAGAAAAATTAGGATGGTTCCTCCAACCTGAATTATATGTATTTAAAAATAGATCATTAACCAGCTTAAAGTAGCATTATGCAGCTTAGACTTGTTCTTAAATAAAAGATGAAAACTGTATAGCCATGGAATATTCACTCATATGATGGGCTGGGCTAGCACCGATAGAATAAATCTCCTAATAATTAGAAGATGGTGTATATTGTATAGGAGATTATTGACCTAGAGTTAGAAATCGATCTAATTTTTAGGCAAGAAGATCCACTTTATTTATCATGTTCAAGTCAGTCTTAAAACTAGATTCTAGATATTTAAAATCATAGATTTCTACCTGTATTTGGTAGAAAAAAATCGAAGCATGATTAATTGAGTTTTTACTCAAGATTTCAAATAAGATATAGACTTCATCCATTTTTGTTCATAAATGCACCTCCACAGGATGCATCTACTATCTATCTATATTAGTCTTCTAAATTCTCATAAAAAACTTGAACAATTTGCCACTTAGATAGACCATAATGTGGGCATTTTCTAAGAAGTTTCTTAGATTTCTTTCATGATTCATGAATTTATTCTTCTAGAAGCTGAGCAAATCTAGTTATGCTCGTCTTATAATAATGGTTCGACCTATGGGATAAATTTTTTAAAAAATTCATGGTGCAATTCAGCCAAAGTTTGGATTGGTCTTCCTATTATACCAAGCTAGTACTTGGCTTTATCTTTTAATGAAAAGAAGAACTAGATCAGTCTAAGGATATCATCAAAATAATTTTGGATCTTCACTATAAAGTAGATTTCTAAGAATTTATCCAAATGCTTATAAGGATCTTCATTAATATTCTCATAAAAAGATGGGAGCATCTAGATTATGGTCGACTTGAATTCATAATAACTTATAAAGATATCAGGTAAGTGGATACAAGTCAACGGATTATAGATGAAAGAAATAAAATATTTTTTTATCTATCTAGGTGGTTTTTCAGAATTTTCAGTCATTTGATTATATAGTTTAATATAAATTAGCCACTCAATTTTAGGATTGGGTTCAATTAGGTTAGAAAAAGCGATCTTCTACCATACATATACCAGTGCAACCCTATCGTATGGTTCAATATATATTTCTTTATATATTTTATATTATTTTATTTTTTTATTTTATTTTTTTAATTTTTACTTTTAGAAGAAAAGAGAAGAGAAAGAAGATGGTTCTAAAAAAGAGTCCTAAGGAGTCCTAAATCTAGAGACGATAGAGAAGAATTAATTATGGTTTGTATTTGATGTTTAAATAGCAAATAAGTTGGAAAATCAATTCTAACTAAAAGTTGCCTAGATCTAGATAGCTCCTTACTGTCAAGGTCACTTTCAAATCCTCCAAGTAAAGAATCAGTCATTCAATTGATTAGGTAAGTATAAGATTGGTGGAAGTCCTTCATTACTTTTCTTAGACACTAATTATTTTGGTTAGGTAAGTTAACAAAATCAATTAAATAACCATCTTCTTCAGAATGTAATTATTGAAAATAGTATCCCAAAGCCAATCATCAACTTACGATTGAGCTATTTTTTATATTTATATATGAATTATTAATAAATAAATATTATTTTAACTTTTTCATCATAAATTTTTTGCATTTTTTAATGAACTTCTGTGTTGTAGAAGCATATATTAAGAAAGTTTCAAGAAACTAAAATCAATTTAAGAATGTAAAAGTAATTACAAAAAATTGAGGCCAAGAAAAGCAACTTTTGGAAGCTATATTATAAGAAAAGTGATGGTTGAATCCAAGGGTTGTCCCCCAAATTTTGAAGAGATGACTCTAGCATGCAAAATCTCAAGTGGCATAGAACTACGAGTCAATCCCAAGTTCTGTCGGTTGATTCTTTAAGGTTAAGACAAAAAGGCTACATTTTTCAATCAATTATTGGATCGACTCCTTCAGATTATGAGTCGACCCCTAATCAACTTCAAGTCGACCACATATTAGCTGAGTTGACTCTCTTAGATAAGACAAAGTGGTGCCAAAATAGATTTGATTCCAAGTCAACCCCAAGTTATCCCGAGTCAACCCCTAGTCAACTTTGAGTTGACCCCAAGTTGATCCAAGTCGACTCTATTGAGCCTGATAACTCTAGCGGTTAGTTTGTAGAAACTATAGAGTCTGCAAAATGCTCTCAATGTTTAGTTCCAGCCTTCTAACTAATAAAAACCTATTTTCTTCTAAGAGCCTTAAATGCATACCCAATAATTATTAAGAAGAAAAACAAAGAGAACCTATGATACATTCAATGTTTATTCAAGAGAGTATAATTACTTACGAACCATCAAACTTTTGAGTTTTTAGAGGTTTCAAAAAAGAAGAATAGTGTCTTAATTGTCAAGCTTCCTTAACAATATTCTCTCGAGTGTCAATGATACTTTTTATTTGCATTTTAGAAGCTATTTCTTGTATTTCTTGGTACTTAATTTTTTTCTATAACAAGTTTCAATTAGGATTGAAATTTGAGAAAAAGGCCTATCCAAGCTTTGAATTAGATTGTATCTATTATACCTAATTAAAACATGAGGAAAAGGCTTATTCAAATCTTAAATTAGATTGTATCTATTGTACAAGCCTAAAAATGGCTTGGGAGAGTGGTTTTAGTTGATTTATCTTGACAAAATTAATTGAATTTAATTATCAGCCTAGAAAAATAATCATACTATAATCTTGGAGGGAATATAGTAGAATTACTAAGAGAGTATTTGGAGAGTGCATATAGGTGCTAGGTTTTATATTAAGCTATTATAAAACTTTATATTTGTATATGTTTTTGCTAATTTTCATTTTGCTCTCATTTATATCTGCATGCTTATAGCTTTTATTCATTGCTTCCACTGTATATCTACTTTCATGCTTTAAATTGAGCACATATTTATTTTAATTTTTAAAAAATTCAATTTATCCTCATCTTGAGTTATCTATTTGGATAACACATGAGTTAAAGCCCAGACCACTCAAAAGATTGGATCAAGATTGATGAAACTAGGGTTCCTTAATTAATTTGGGATTAAATTGATAATCAATATCCCGTAGAATCAAAATATGATCCTTACCTAAAATGGCAAGGGATGGTAGCATCAAAACTAATATTTCACGATCTATGATATTTTTTATGTCATAAAAATTAATAAATTTTTTTTTGCATATATATCCTTTTAAATATATAAAATTATATGAATATTCTTATAAAATTACAATTTGAATATACATCCTCTTAAAAACTTATTTTATATGAATATTCTTTATTTTACTTTTTTTTTTTTTGCATATGTATCCATACCATCTAATATCATGAAAAATAAATGATATAAAATTAAGAGAACTAACATATGTTTACAAATAGACATGCAAAATAATATATATATATATATATATATATATATATATATATATATATATATATATATATACATGTAAATAATAATTTTATAAAGATATTTATATAATTTTTATATATTTAGAAGGCTATATATAAAAAAAAAACCCTAAAAATAATCATTATTTAATATTTTTTTATTCATTTAACTAATTACAATATTTTTTTTGAATTTAACATCTTCCTAATAATTATCTTCACATTATTTTTCATTATTTTTCATTCCACCAGACTCATGAATATAACTACTGCGTTGCGTTATCTTCAATAAATTACATTAATGAAATATCAAAATGGGTACTAACTTAACAAATTACGGAATGAAAGCAGTGCCCAAAAAAAAAATCCGCATACTTATCTAACGCTATGTACGGAATGAAATATCTTTAGTTCTGGTAGTCCCGTGGGACAGCACAACGTCAGAGGTGTTATACCGTGTTACGTGGTGGCAGCCGCCGTCTTGAGCACGTGCTCTCTTCCCATTCCCACCTCTCTCTCGCACCGTCAAATCAAACCCCACGGATTCGATTCGATCCTCCGGTCCCATCAAACTCATGTGGGCCCCAAACCCCACCTACTTCCCACTGGGTTCTTCTGCAACCGTCCGATCTAACACCCAACTTCCCGAAACCATCCTATCCGAACCGCCGGATCCGACAGTTTTTTTTAATAAAAAATCAGCAATGATGAACCGCCGTGTCTCGATTTCGGTGCCCCGACCAGGGCACGTCCGTAAATACGCCAAGCTCTCACGGCCGCTACGGTAATCATGTTAAGAGGCCCCGACCGCTGCCCATGAGCCCATCACCCCCGACGTAGACACCACCCGTCTTATTTTATTATCATTATTATTTCCTTTAATATTTAAAAAATTATAATTATACGGAAGTCATATTTCATGTTATATATATATATATAATATAATATAAATAAATTCATAAATAAATATACAACTGACTCCCCACCATCCCTTCTTTCTTCTGGGTTCATTCATTCATTCATTCCTTCAGTCTGTCTGAAAGAAAACTATTTGATCTCCACAAGCTTCCAACGAAGAGGAATTCGGGGAGAGTGAGATCCAAAAGCCTCCCTCCCTTCCCACTCTCTCTCGTCCCTTCCCTTGAGCCGGTAAACTCATCCCATCCACCTCTTCATCTCTTCCTCCTCTTCATGAACTTGTCTGTTCTCCTCCTTTAATTTCTTGCTCGTCTTCTTATTCTACTACTGGTGGGCTTTGTATTTGTGTCAGTCTCCGATTTGGTGAGGAGGAGGAGGTGTTCATCGTCGGACGGCGGAGAAGGGTGGTGGAGACCATGGTATGAGACGATGGTCCCGTCTCGGAACCTCCTCCGCCGGCACTACGACAGCTATGGAGGCTGTTGCTCCGATTTCGACCGCAAAAGCCCTTCCCTGAGATCCAATCCGATATTAATGGCCGAAAAGCCCCCTCACACCCCGACCCGCCGACTCGACGGTGACGACGACGACGACGACCAAGAGGGCGATGAAGAGATGGGGACCAGCACCAGCAGCAGCTCCAGAGACTGGCTCCGATTAGGCCTCGGCCCGCCGACGACTCCCTCTGGCCGTCGAGAAGGATTGACCGAGCTGGAGCTGTTTACCGACAGACGGTCGTCTTCGTCGTCCACGCCTTCGCCATCCGATCCCCGCGCCATTGCTCGCCCGGTGGTGGCGGGAATGCCATCCGTGATGCTGCCGTGGCTGGCGCCGCACCAAGGGATGATGAGTTGCCGACAGGATGCAACGCCGCTTCCACCGCCGTGGGGATTGTGGAACAGTGGACCGATCATGGGGAGCAGCTCGAGAACGCCGCCGTCGATGCCGGAGTTTGTGGTCCGGCAATTCACGTGCCCGGCCGACATGAGGGTGGTTAGCCCGCCGCCGAGGCCGCAGACCGGTATCTGGTTCGTATTTCAGGCTGCACAAAACCAGTGAGTTTTTTTTTCCCCTAATATGTATCCTAATTGATATTTCCTTTTCTTTTTTTTTTTCCTCTTGGTTATGTCCATATATTTGATTGGTTAATATTAATTTCTTTTCTTGAATTTGTTCAGTTTATTTCATTATTATTTTGTTCACGTATGTGGGTTTCTTATGGTTTTAATGCAGAGGGAGAGAGCCTTTTCTGCCTCAGATACCAACGAGCTACTTGAGGATCAAGTACTAACGCTGTCTCCTTAATTATGTTACTTTCTCGGAAAATAACTATCCGTTTGTAACCTTTCTTCTCTTTTAGCTCTTTGTTGGCTTGAGATGAGTCCATGGCCTTGCTTAAATAGATTTCTTCTCTCTTGCAAAAAATATATTTACAGAGATGGGAGGATGACAGTTAGGTTGTTGATGAAGTATTTGGTAAGCAAGCTGGGTTTGGAGGATGAATCAGAGGTACACTTAATCATGAAAACTCCTTTTTAATTTGAGTCTCGTTATATTTTTCTTAGTATAATCTGCTGCTTATTTTGATATGGAAATTAAGCGTGCTCATAGATGGTTAATAGTCTTGTAATTGGGTTGATGAGAAGATTACTAGCAAGATCATTGTTAGAATATCTCGCAACAATGGGAGCAAGACAGCCGTGAGGTCTACTACATGGGTTCTAGATATCTTTCTGTTTTCCCTATAGCTGGGGTTGGGATGGTGAAAGGAACATGGGAGCTAAAAAAGACTACTTTAAATGCGGGATACTAGCTTTTGTAATAACGTGTGTTGTAGGTGGGGTGTGAGTGTCTGAGTGGCACATCATTGCCCTCGCCACGATTAGGGCTTCCTGAGCTTGTTCTGGAGATGCCTTGGGGTTGGGTAGATAGAAAGCTATCAGTGGTGGTGATGGGTTTATTACGTGGAGAGGGTATTTGAAGTGCAAATCTTTTGGTTACAATGTTTGAAGTGGACTGTCAAAAACCCTAGAGAGTTCATGACCCATCATGGCAAAGCAACTTTTTCTTTGTAGGTTTGACATGCCATATATGGAAGGGTTATATGCCTTAAAAAAGCAATCTGATAGGTGAGAGTAAGAGGGCCGTATGAAACATAGCACGTTAGGGCTTCTAGGAAAGCATAGGGGAGATGATATGAGGAGCAATGGCTATTTCATATCCATTCTAGAAATTTTAAAAAGTTTTCATGGGCTTTACTGTCTTTGTTCCAAATTGGATGCTTGAGGCAACCTTAACAGCAATATTTCACCTACCTTTGCTGAAAGCAATGCACCATCCTAAACGTGAAGCCACCTATGGGATGGAGCATTTGTGGAAAGCCTCTCTCTCTCTCTCTCTCTCTCTCTCTCTCTCTCTCTCTCTCTCCATCTATAGAAGATATCTCATCTTTGTGCTCATAATGATTTAGGATTTGGTTGTTTGCACACTTATTAATTAGTTTTTTTTTTAGTTTTTCTAATTCTCTATTTTTTAGGTTTTCTATTTCTCGAGAGAAAAGAGGCACTTCTTGTTCTGTGTAGGACAATGGAGGCATCTTAGTTAAAGAATTTGATCATCTATAAAAAGGAGTCGTAAGGAGTTTCCTAATTTCTTTTATAAATTGTAAAGGATTTTCCTGTGGAAGGGTTTATTGTACATTTAACCTCTCCTCATTTTGGGCATGAGTTGAAATTGCTCGTCATTATAGCCTGCGAAATATTTCACATGCTCCCTCCTCATTGGTTTTAAGATAAGCTGCCGAAATCTAAGCATTCATCTGATTTTCACAATATTTCATAGAAAAAAGGGGCAGATATGCACCTCTTTTAGCACTTGTAATAAGCAACAACATGATAGAGGGATTATTTTGAGCTTTTGGGTTCGCCCTTTGAGATTTCCTAACCTTTTTTACTCTGTCTTTTTGTTTTGCGATCCCAACTCTATAATTGTCTTAGTTCATTTGCTATGAACACCGTTTACCCCAACATTATTATCTTACCATCTGTTTTGGCCACCTTTCCTTGTCTTGGATTTAGCTTGGTTAAGCATACCTAGAGTATATATATTATGAATTTTGATCCTCTCATATTATTTTTCTTTCTTTTTTCTTTTCTTTCAACTTTTTAAAGAAATCCATCCGTCCGGTGTGGATGTGGAACTTGGCCAACCTGCATCGATTCATGATATAGGGCAAATGTTTAGTTCAGGATGCAGATGATTTAAATCTGAGTTGATCATATCTGTGCTTTATTGTGAAAGAAAAAAATAAAAGTCTAATGAAAATAATAGAAAAACATCATAATGTATAGATGGTAATAAATTTGGTCTAATGTTTTTGCACATATTTTGTTGTAAAAAAACTAAAAATTCTATCTGCAACGTGTTTTTAGAAATTTTGAAATTATTAATATAATAATTCAGCATTGGAACTCTCTCTCTCTCAAAATGAGTATTTTGTCACAAATAGAAAAACTAGAGTTAAACATTTATTCTTAGCTGATAGTTCTTACCAATAGATTTTTACATCGTGATATGAATAAACTAAAGGATAGTAATGCAATCCAAAGATCTCTAACTGAGATATGAAATCCAAAACATTAGCATGGCTGGCAAATAATTATATAATGATCATATATACCTTTAAGGTGGTAGCTGGCATGACTCCCCAGGGCTGGTGAATCAAGATCCAAGTTACACTTATCCTCTCATTGGAAAATTTATGTAATTAAAATATTTTAATGAACTATTATTAGACATCAAATAATTAATAATTAATAAACTGATCCTGTTAATTTTCAGTCTCATGTACGTATTCAACAGTTTAGTTATTGAACCCAGAAAGATATATATAGGATCCAATTGTTTTATCTCTCTTTTGCTTCTTCTTCTTTTTTTTTTTTTTTTTTTTTGTCTTTTTCTCTTATTGTTTTTGTTCTTCATTCTTTTTCGCAAGTGGGGGCGTGAGTGGGTAGGAGTTTCAATTGTCAAAGTTAGTAGTTATTTGCTTATACATGCAAAATGCATTAAGCTGTGTTTATTGTATGCACGTTCCCATAAGTTAAAACTTTTGCTATTACCCCTATCCTTCTTATTATATATATGTTGATGGCATAACCAATAGAATTACAATCACGCTTCTTGTATTGTGTTTTCTATTTGCTATTTCACATGTAAAGTTCACCCATAAGTGGTGGTTATTGAAGTTTTTAGAAACAATAACTCTAAAGGTCGGTGTTATGTCAATTTACTGTTTTATGGAATCAAATGCTAAAAATCTGTATATGAACATTGAGACATACTTGGCTTTCTTATATGACCCACAGAATTTGTCATTGCTGATTCTTGATAGGATTACTAGGTCTTACTAGATTTTGTGTGGTGAACAAAATCTTGGATATGCTTGTATATATATATATATATAAACTCCTTCATGGCAACTGCTACAAAAATTCCTTCACATGCAGGGGTAACGTATAGCTGTTTTGTATCATTTCTCTTGTGAATCCATCCTGGTTGGAGTTTGAAGAATGTGAAGTAATAAGTTTTCACTATCTAATTCAATACCTAGGATATTTGCTTTACGGATCTTGCTACGGTGCTCCAAATGATATTTTATTTTTTTTTTTATTTATCTATTTATGATCATTGGATTAAATATGGATTACTCAGATTTTAACTGAATGAAGTGTTAATGTGCATGGTTGGTGCTGTAAATATTTCAAAGATTAGGATTATTCTATGGCACAGTTAAATTAAACTTTTTTCTTTTTCAAAAAGCCTTCTCCGTGGGCCACCGAAGGCAGAGGAGGCATGGGGCTGGGTGGGGGGGGGGTTGGAGTGGTGGCGTGGAGAAACCATAAGCCACCGAAGCCGTAGGCGGAGGGAAATGGAGGAGCCATGGTGCGAAGAAGCCATGGGCAGAGGGAGAAAGAAGAAAGAAAATAATAATAATAATAATATAATATTATTTTTTAAAAAATAATAAAATATATAAAAATGGTAATTGTAATATCTGGTATGTTTTTTATAATAAAATATTGTAAATGAGTACCGTAGCAAAACCTTGCTTTATCCCTTCTTTTTCCTTTTTTCTTTGGTTTTTTCCTCTTTGGGTTTGGGGGTGGGAGGGAAGCGGGGTTCAAGTAATTCATGCATTAGAATGTAATCATAATTTTGCATGCTATTTGAGACTAAAAGATATAATTTTATCATATTAGATTGTTGGTTGTGCAATGAAATTTCTGAAAAGCCCCAAAATTATGAAATTAAAATTTTCTGCTTTTAGTAGAATGTCACCTACTTCCTTTTTTCCTCTTTTTTTTTTTTTTTTTTAGTTTTTCCATTCTTGAACCTTCTGTTTTGCAAATATCAACTCCTTCAATTGAAAATCTTCTAATTTAAGAAAATGTCAAAATTATGAGTTTGAAATATTGAAAACCTTCACATAGAATCTTTGCCTTTCCGAAAACATGCCCTAACAACCGTATACTTAGGGTTGACAACATTTATTTTTTGCCATCACATTAATTTTAAAGAATTATTCTCTCTGCAAATTGCTGAGAATAATGTCCTGCTCAATTTTCCACCTCCATGCTCCTAATAACCATAGGATATTAATTTAGTATCTGTAAGATGGGTTTGGGACTACTAGCATACATCAAATCCCGTTCTGTTTTAACAATCTAGGAAAGTAGACTAGCAAGTTCTCAATTAAGCTTTGTATAAATAACTGTACTTCAATATATACTAGAAATAGTGGTTCATGGGTCTCTAAAGTTGCTTGACAAAGTCCTCAAATGTAGATCAAAACTACAGCTTTAGGTTTTTATGATATATCTTTGTTAAAGTTTCCTGATAAGCATCCAGTGGTGATGTTTCCTATATCTTACAACAATTACTCAAAATCCTACGGGTTCTTTTGCATGGACTTGTTTACCAAGGGAAGAGTTTATGCCTCTCATGCATTACAGAATGCGGTCTTATACAGTATTTTTAGGGAACACCTTCAACCTCAGATAAGAGGATGACTACATTCTTTCGAGTGTGTAGTCTATCACTAGATAATATTGCTAAAACATGCAATACCGAACGTGCGCTCTTGATTAACTGTTAACATTGCTACCTTTAATTATCATTCCTTTTGCCTTACTATATCCCCACCTAAACCGTTCATCACTATATATATATATATATATATATATATATATATATATATATATATGCTCATAATGACCTGTAAAATGCAAAATAATATAATGTATCTGCTATACTCATCATTCCTTCATCCATTCAACATTCCTGTCATGCCAATCTTTTATTTTGATTGTCAACTTCATATCCTTAATTTCATATCCTTCTTGTGTTGCATTTGTATATGCTTTACTTTATATTAAGTGCATCTCCAATCCAAGATGTGTGGATGAATAAGAAGAAACTGATTAAGAATTCAAGATGGCTTCCCGTTTGTTCTAACAACCCAATACACTTCTGTCGTGCATGTCTTCCCTCTTAGGTCTAAGTAGTTCATGATTAGAGTTAAGAGTTATATAATATTTTAAGATGCATTTCACGTGGATAAAAGATTTTTTCGCTTTTAATCATTGATATCCAAGTACCCGAAGATATAATCCTCTGGTTGACAGCACATAATGATGGTGTTTCAAATTTGTTAATGTGCTGTAAGCTTCATATTGTTCTGATCTGCATACCGCTCCCATGAGCATGTTATTATTGTTGGTTGATGAGAAATAATGTTTTTAAATTAGGAGCTTACCTATAGTTCTAGTTATTCTTCATGGTTGGTCATTATATGGAACGAAGTCCTTGAATTAATTTTACGACCTTTAGTTGACAATTAGGCATCTTCTATGGAGTAACATTATCTTCATGGTTGATTATTATATAGAGGGAAGGAACTAATAACAATGCAGCCTATGCATCACCTTTGTCTTTAATTATGGCCTTAATGACGGCCCAGTTTTACAAAGAAAGCCCTATGTTAGGAAAGCAACCGATACACGTGGACGCCTTGCATGCGTGCATGAGGTGATGTCGGCCCACCGTCATGCTTTCGCCTGCCTCACCTCAGCCTCTCAACAGCAAACCTAGGTCTTATATGTTCCCCTCTAGAAAGGCTAAGATTGTGGTCACTGGACACATCAAGGGCTTAAGTGGTGCACCTTGTGGGAATATTTAAGGGCCCAGCGTCCCATCCACGACGCAATAGAAATTTACATATCCTTGGCTTTTGAGTGAAGACAATGAATGCATGGGGTGAGTACTATGCATCTTCAATAAGAATCATTCCAAGTTGGTGAAGAGGAAACCATCAAAACATAGACAAAAAGGAAATGGAGGACCACTTTCCTTCATCTATAAACTATGGTTTTATCTGTCCCCATGAAAGGAATGCATGGGGACATAATTTATGCATATGGTAGGGCTTTGAAAGACCCTTGGAGGCCTCAAAGACAAGAAGGGGTGGAGGGTTCCCACCATTTGTTTTTGGTTACCTGTGGAACACCGCTCTCTCCTAGAGAGGGCGAATATTAATTAACTTGTTTTGGCTTCCACGATAAGATCGAGGAGAGGAGTTTGCATAGAAAAGGGACAACGTGAGGGAGACGTGCATGCGATTTTGTTGTGATGTGTGATGTTTGGTGAAGAGGCCAATTGGGAGATGGAAAGGGTGGCGAGGGCTGTGGGGCTTTACAGGAATCGCGCCGATTCCTCGGCGTGCTTCTTTTTTCCGCCACCCCTTCTCTCTCTCTCTCTCTATATATATATATATATGGGTGATGAGAGGTGGGTTTTTGCAAAAATTACGCAGATTCCTTGGCGTGCTTCTTGGATCCGCCACCTTTTATTCTCTCTCCCACACACACGAAAAAGCGTTAATAAGACAATACTAATGATATATATAAATTTATAGGCAGGTTCACATAATATTTATCAATATAATGCAAAAATAAATTTAATATGTCTAAGGATATATGTATAATCTATATTTTTCTACAAGATGGACTAACTATGAACTTGGTGATGCAACATATAAATGGCTTAGGTTTGGTTCTTTTAATTTCCATACCTAACTCCAACGTGAATGTAAATTAATATGGGCAATGCCTTTTGTGCTATTTTTGTATTCTTAGTGGAAGCTTACATGAAAGTTTTACACAAGTCAAATATACATCTGCTAGACCTAAAATAGGTTCCACTTGCATACTCAATTCGATTGTGATTTTAGTATTCAGATTAAATCAAAGTCTTAGGGGCTAAATTGCAGCTTTTGATATATTAGTGAAGGTTAATTAGATATAGGTTGCTTTTATTTTTAGTACTGCATGGGCCACAAATTTAGATGTGGGCAGGTCAAATTTAAAAATTATCATGCATGGAAACTCTATATGTGTATGGGTAATATATTAATAAAAACTTTGGATGGTTCTAGCGACACAAATAAAGGCTTTGAGGGTTACAAAGAAAAGGGTAGAGGAGGTGAGGTTCTCGTAATGATTAGGACATGGAGACGGGCAGGCTCCATTGCTCTTTAAGTTGCCATCTGGTCCAGCTGACCGATGACCGCTGACCGCTGGAAGGAAAGCCAAGGGGGCCAAACAACGTAACGTCCATGGTGTGAGGGTCTCTTCCCATGGAGTAAAGCAATGGCATATGGGGTACAGCAGACGTTGGCTCGTGAGTTGTGACCACTCCCTTCGAACCTTCACCACCTTATTAATAATAATAAAGATAACCTCAAATATTTTTGAAAAAATAACTTAGATTAATAATTTTACTGATAATATAATATATAAATTAGCCATTTTGGCAGACCTTCTAATCAATTATCAATTGGCCAACCTCATAGAGTTTTTGAGGTGGGTTAAGGCTCTCTTCTAGATGCATGCATGAAACTATACATGCTGGTGTTTGAATTTTTTTTTTTTTTTTTTTTTTGGGTTGTGATCCGTTCCCTCTCTTTGGATAGGTATCTTATTGATTAAGAACAAGCTATGTGTGGATTGGGATAAATTTCAATGCTTGGCTCAAGGAGAGGGTCATCTTTTTGTTCAATCCCTCATTGATCCATAAGCTACAAAAGATCATATTTGCCCTCATTTTTTGAAGTTATGGTGCACATATTATTACAATCTAATTATTATTTGCATTACCATACCGCCTCCATGATCTTCCTTGTCCGACATTGTTTAAATTTTCTTTTATCTAAACCAGTGCATGGATTTCATTAGTTTAAAAGACATGCAGTGCTTGTCCATTAACAGAAAGATCAGACATTATCATCACACGGCACTTGTATTTGAGTCGAACATGAATTGTGCTTTAGACTACTAGCCTTAAGATGACCTCAAGATACCTTATCTCGATCATTATCTTATGGTGTCCTAGATATTATTATGTTACGTTTCAAAGATCAACAAGCAATTAAGTCCATTTTTGATTTTGCTCGATGGTACGAAGTTGCTTAGCTTCCAATCTACTCGTGGTTATGGATGATCATGATAGCATATATAATTGAGACATATGATTGTATGTAATGCATGCATATGAACTTACTCTTTCATGCACGTACCAAAATCAGGTAGAGATTACATGTAGAGGACAATTGCTTCTTCCCTACTGGACGGTACTGCACGTTCGAGACAGCATATGGCGTTCGAGGGAGGCAACGACAATGCTGGTGGACTCACCAAGCGCCAATCATGTGATGACCTTGCAGTATGGTAGAAGCGCATAGATTTTCTGCATCCATCTCATGTATAATTAATCATTCCACTGAATTCTTTTTGTTGTTCTTAACTTTGGTTCATAACTTCTGTTGTGTTATATCCAATTCATTGAGAATTAGCTTGGAAGTACCACAATGTTCTAGGGATAGAATGTCAATAGCGTATTTCCAGGCCATCTTGGCTTGATAAATTTTCGGTTTTTAACTAACTAATTCAAATTCCTGATGTTATTTTTCTCTCTCCTTCCTTGTAATCTTCCACTTATTGGATCCATGATTAAATCTTCTATTATTCAGCTCGAAAGAAGAGCTATTCTAAAAACATAGCTGCAAATATTTGGAGGTGGGCGTCGTCCACAAGGCTATCTGCAATTGTCCGACCTATGTTGGCCGGTCATAGACACGTGTCGGTCGGTCTCATAATAGTTTGGCATAGATTCAATAAATCTATTCATCATTTGGTTCTTCTAATTAACTATATTGCCATCATTTGTTGGAGGATGGAAGTTAAGAGTGCATTTAGAAAATATAAAAGAGAAAGCACCGCATGTGGTGCAATAAAATTGACACGTAGTGTACCATATCATTTCATTGGATCATATAGTCACTACTTTTCAGCGTCATTAAATGTTTGTAATTTTACTTTTTGGCTTGAAATTTGAATGATGAAAAACTTTTATTGACAAAATTGCTCTTCCTTCTTATGATTTTCTATTTTTAGAAAATCATAATATGCTTTCAACATGTCATAATAGATCATAGGATTTTAGAAAAGAGGAATATTTTTATCATTCAAAATTTCAAACCAAAAGATAGAATTATCGCATTTAATGCATATTGGAAAGCATGACTACGTGGTCTAATGGGATGGAATGGTGCATTGTTATTACACCGCATATGGTGCAGAAAAAATTATTCAATATAAAAATATATTTAAAGGAAATGATGCTCAAAGAATTACTCAATATAAAAATATATTTAAAGGAAATGATGCTCAGTACTTGTGATAACCTAGCCCATCCTGTGCTTGCTAATGGACTGGCATGGTCCATGTGACTGGCCTAATAACCTTAAAATAGCTCAAAAGGGGGGAAAAAAGAAGACAGATGGAGCTGTCTTCTACCTTGAGTCCTGACTAAAGCTGGGTTTCAACTCTATTTAAACCACAATAGCCTCCTTTTAACCCCCATAACAAAGCATGGTTTTGGATTGGCGTTCACCGGTGATTGGTTCAAGTCTTCACTGAATGTTGTCCATCGTTTCGCTTGACCAATCTCAAGATTTCATGGGAAACAAAGGCAAAGACCTTGTAATCTTCTAATTGACCTTGTTTCTCATCTTTTCAACCTCTAAGACTATGGTTTCTAGCTGGCAATCATCCAATTTTTTTTTTTGAACACTTGGACCGTGTTATTTCCCTCTTTTCTTCAATTAGTTCTTTTTCTTTCTTCTTTAGCCATCCTGACACCTGCCACCAATCATTTTCTTATGGCCTTCTATCACCGTCCAACCATGGCCACCACCAGCTAGGGAGGCTCCTCTGCCTCAGGAAGATGGGAAGTAATCCTCTATTTCGATAAGAATTAAAGAAAAAGAGAGAGAGAAAAGAAAGAAAAGAAAAAAAATAAAAAGAGATAAAAAGAAGGAAAGAAAGTTTCTTTCTTTTCTCTCTCTTCATCTCTCTCTTTTTCCATTCGCTCTATTTTCTCTTTCTAGATTTTTTTTTTCTCTCCGGTCTCTTTGAGGTTGTTTAATTCAGTTAGGGCTCCTTAATGATTTTGATCAACCTTGATGAAGGAGGCCCTAACTCTTAGCTGTGGGGTAGCTACCGGCTCTCATTCTGATCCAAATTGGGCATCGTTAAATTTTACTATCAATTGTATCCTTGTATTACTTGATTTGTAGTTATCAAC
Source organism: Cocos nucifera (assembly GCA_006176705.1). Taxonomy (NCBI): domain Eukaryota; kingdom Viridiplantae; phylum Streptophyta; class Magnoliopsida; order Arecales; family Arecaceae; genus Cocos; species Cocos nucifera. Next base: position 978,104 of record QRFJ01000020.1, read on the forward strand.
TAAATGTTCTAAATCAAACAAATCAAAAAATTAAGTACTATTGCTTGGCTAACTCTATAAGAGTATCAAAACTTAGAATTTTTATTCTTAAAATAATTATTATGATGAAAATCTAATAAAAATATAATTTTTGAATATTGGGCTCTGAGGGGAATTTTGAGAATTAATTGGATCTATAGATTGGTTTCACTCGCAAGGTATGCAACTCTTTTTCTAGATTTTTTGGTAAATTATATAGTATTTATTTGAATTTGAGTTGTATTATTTGTGATTTACGAGCGTGAAGCATATTATTTATTGAATATATCTTGTTATGAAATATATTTGATGCATGATCAAAGATATTGATTTTTAGATTATGATCGATTAACTTCAATTATGGATGGTTTTGCATATTTTTCAATTTAAAATATAAAACTAATGTTATGAAAAAAGAGTTTTGATTCGAAATAGAATTTGACTCACAACCTATAAATCAATATTCTATTAGAGAAAATTATATGCTAATACATCAATATCAAATCAATAGAGGTTGTATATTGGTACATCGATATTCTATCAATGGAGGTTATTCACTGCTATATTGATGTCTATTAGTAAAAGTTATGCACTTACGGTTGTTCAACAAACTGGTCAAATTGTCAAACTGATTCAGACCACTAATTTCAGTTTAGTTTGGATCGAATTTTTTAGATTCAGTTCAATATCAATTTAAAAACTGTAGAAACCTAAAAAAATAGTTTAGCTTCTAGGGGTGGCAACAGATTGGATATTGATCGGATCGATCAATATCCATACTTGCCTCGTCAAAAAAAATTTATATCCATATCAGTCCCATACCCATCTTGGATTAGATTAGGTATATCCGAATCGATCTCCTCTTCTTCATTCTCCATCTTTGCTGCTATCCTACCACTATCCGCTACCCCATCTAGCCATCTTCAAACCTTACAAAATATCATGCTTCCATCAAGATAATTAAGCTCTCAAAACCTCAAGGGACCAACTCACACCACCATAGCTTGCACAAAATCCCAATATGCTTGAGACCCAATCTCCCTCCAGTGCTCTCCCTCCCCGCGGATCTCAAAAAAATAGAATGAAATGAAAAGAAAATGAAGCAAAAAAGAAAAAAGAAAAAAAAAGATCAATCTATGTGGAAAAGGTCTTATCTTTAATTTTTTTCCATCTTTCCTTTTATTTTGGTTGATTTTTTTTGATGTTTTTCTCTTGATGTTTCCTTTATTTTTTTAAGTCCTTAGGAGTCTCGGTCAAGTGGGAGGCTTGGAGCGGCTAAATAGGAAAGCTTAAATGATGGCTAGGATTTTGTCGGAATCGTAGCTACTAGATCATTGTCGCTAGGGGGCATGGAATTTGTCGGCTATCGGGCTGCCATAGTGCAAGGACGGGTCAAGATGGCCGATTCATTGGGTGGAGGTGAGGGGGGACATGTTTTAAATGTAAACAAGAGAGAGGGGGTGAGGACTCGCCGGGGTGTCGGGGTGGTCGGGCAGTAGGGGTGGAGAGATGTAATTGAGAGAGGGGGGGGGGGGGGGGGGGGGGGGGGGGGAGGGGACAGGTTTGATGTAAATAAGAGAGAGAGATTTAAATTTATTTAAATAAATAATTTTATTGGAATAAAATATGCCATTATCCATATTCAATCCGACCTACTTCAGATAGTTTTTCTAAAACCCCTACTCGCCTCGTCTCTTAATCAGATCGGATAGAATTTGCCCCATTTAAATCGGATTGGGTCGGATATCTACTAGATTGAAAAAAAATTATCATCCCTATCACTTTTAGTTTAAATTTTGAAAAATCCTATTTAAACTAAACTAACCCATATATACATATATATACATATATATACATATATATATATATATATATACATATATATACATATATATACATATACATATATATATATACATATATATTTATATATATATACATATATATAAATATATACATATATATTTATATATATATACATATATATATACATATATATTTATACATACATATATATATACATATATATTTATACATACATATATGTATAGATGTATATATATATACATATATATATATATACATACATACATATATATACATACATACATACATACATATATATATACATACATACATACATATATATATATATACATACATACATATACATACATGCATACATACATATACATACATACATACATATATATACATATATATATACATATATATATGTTAGATATATGTGCCCTAGAAGCCAGAATTGGTTGACACTTGTAATACACTTCTAGGGGCAAAATTATAATTTTGACTATAATTAATGAAATGGGTTATTTTCTATCACACCTGTGTATTTAGTGTCTGTGATACATCCTTTGAGTTAATGGTAATGATAATTCATATTTTCAAGAGTTGAAAATTTAAGACATGAATAATCATTATTAACTCATAAACAGCTTCCGACTATAGGATCATCACGAGGATGGTGATTGATCCGGAAGGTTGGTGTACGATCGCTTCTCTTTAGTAGATGAGTCTTGAGTCTACGGTGTGGAGACACCGGAGCGAGAGTACAGGTACTCGTTAGAGAACGAGGGCACTGAGCGTGACCACCTCGAGTAGTCATTAGGAAGTCTACCTTCTCGTCAATGACTGACTCGATGCTGCAGTAGTGTGTCTGGTTCTTTGACCTGAGATGCATCGGCAGTTCACCTTGAGGGTGTTATAGTTTGACTACACCATTACTCGATCTCCTAGCCATATGGAACCCTGAGGTGTATGTTGGCTATGACATGTTCATTGTAGGAACTGGATTGCATCAAGATGGGATCTATCTACCTCGGTGGTAGAGGAGTAGCCCTATGATATGATCATGAGAATCAAGTCCAGAAATCCATGGCCATGGTAGAGTGAAATAATAGAAAGAGTTTCTATTTAGATTTTCACATTGGACTCGAATCGAATGATTACATCATATGACAGAGACTAGGGTTTGACGAGTTCACCTTAACCCTAATCTGATCGGAGCTCAAGATAGAAGAACTGAATCACACAGGTAGCTGCACCAAGAGGTTCACATTCAGCTCTGATGGGTTGCCACCATATACTGCTAGGTGTCACTGGTGGATTTTGGGAGCAATTAGAATGATTTAGATGATCGATCATTCTAGCTGTTCGAATCAGAAGAGTTCTGATCCATCGAAAGGAGTTTCGATGATGTCTATGATAGAGATCATGACATATCCCATTACCATACAGAACTGAACCTAACTGGGTCACACAAACAAGGGTTTGAATCTGGTGATCATCAATTGAACTGATCTAGTTCAATTGATCTGAATGAGATTCAATTAGGTTCAAGGAAATCGTGCTAGCACTCGATTGAACCTAACGTTCTTCTTTTACTATCATAAATAAGTTGTCCTGACTGAGCCAAAAGAGTTTGTGCTCAATCAGAGGCCTTCATATGGTCTGACTGGAGGTTGTCCAAGTCAGAATAGGTTGTCTTATTTGTAAGACATTACCTGCCATTTTTGGTCACCTGCCATTTCTTGTTCTTTGACTTTGGTCAAAAGTCTACCTTTGACTGGTCAAACGTTGACCATTGACCCTTTGACTTTTGACCACATGTCATGCACCTATTGGAGAGCTGGTGGGGGCCTGTCCCCCTGCCAGAACCTGGCAAGGAGAAGGGCGCACGCCAAGGGTGGCGTGAGCCCAAGTAGGAGGCGCCTAGGAGTCCTTGTTGGACAAGGACTCCACCTCCCTTTTGGATTCCAATCAGAGTTCTACTAAGAATCCAGTTTGACTGGTCTTAGGTGCCCTCTAAGGAGGAATCCAGGGGTCTCTTTTCCAACCAATCAGATTTAGATCTGATTTCACAAAGGGTTGTGATTGGTTGAGAGGAAGAGGAGTTGGATCACAAGAGGTCTATAAATAAGACCCTGCGCCCAACCCTAATTCGAATGCAATTAGACACGCCCCAAGGCTGCCTCTCCCCTCCTTCTCCACGCCATAGTCTCTTCTCCCCTTGCTCTCCACGTCCAAAAGAGTTTTGGACTTAGGTTGGTGCGATTCAGATCAAGGAAAGGCGATCAAAAGCAAGAAGGCTGCGCTGCTGCAAAAGGACGACTGCAGATCTTCAAAAAGATTTTGAAGATCCTCCAGATCAGATCCAGATCTGATTTTTAGAGGTGTGATAGAGAAGAAGAGGATCTCCAGATCCAACCCGAGTGGATACCGGTAGAGGCCAGGCGCTTGCGTGGCTAGATCCAGAACCTTCCGCTGCAATCAGGATCATCTACAGGGTAATAGGATTACCCAAATCAGGTAAATTAAATTTGATTTAATTTATCTTATTTTATTTTATTTATTAAAATAATAAGAATCAGATCTGAAATATATCAAGATCTGATTGAGATCAAGAGAAAATTTTTGAAATATATCTCTTGATCTAATCAGATCTGGACGAACCTGGACCGGGAAATCAGGATTTCCCTTCAACTGGTATCAGAGCCATGGTTCTAAATTGTTTAGATCTAATTTTAATTTTATTTTAATTAGAAAATAAAGTGATTTTAGATGTCACATGAGATGTGATCAGATCTGAAATCAGAAAAATTAAAATTAAATGATTTGGATCTAAGAACATGAAGATATGCATGACTAGTTCTAGAATAGAATAGTTCTATAGAATAGTTTTGTATGTCTTTGATTTAATCTGATTAAATCATATTTTAGATCTTCTTATTTACTATTTTTTGATATTATAAGTGTTATAATAACATCTGATAAACAGCAAATAAAAATTATTTAATTTTAAATATCATATGAGATATGATAGATGCATGACTAGACTAGTTGTAGAATAGTTCTACATAATTGTCTAGATTAGAATTTATTTTGATTAGATCAATTTAAATCTAATTTTTTAGATTATTATGTGATAATTTAGATCTGAAAAACATGCATGATTTGATACATGAGATGTATGCAAAATATGCCTTGATTAGATCTAAATTTGTATATGAGATATATGATATAGATCTAATAACTATTTTGTAGATTTACATGTTCCTGATTAAGGCGTTCCTCTTGGCCGTCCGGTCATAAGAACGAAGAAGGGTTTAAAGGCCCTCTCTTCCCATTCGATGGGGTGTTCTTATGACGTGTAGGGGTGCTGCGTGTTCGTCCTTAATCAGAAACCCAAAACTTACTTTCTGCAAAACCCTAGATCCTGAAACCCTAGGATTTATTGTGCATATTTTGTTTATGAACCCAACTTAATTAAGAATTAAGTTTATGGAATATTAATTAGGTCTAAAATTGAGAATTTCAGATCTAAGACATATTCATAATACTGGGTTCGGGCTTGGGTAGCTCAATTAGGTCTAAGCGGTTGATCAAACCGAATCAAGAGTTGGTTAGATGGGATCAACAATGCTTAAATTGACCAGCCTAATAGGATTAAGTCTGGGTCAAGATCGAGTCACGATCAAGCAAGACCTAATTAGGCTCAGAGGTTAGAGTCTGGATTGTAGGCTAACCCAATTGGTTCTGACTCAACAATTTGGTGTCTAAGGTAAGTTTGGCACAGACGACCGACTGATTTTTAATTGGAAGCTACTCGACCTGAATGCGTTCTTGTGCGAGTTAACGGCATATTCCTTCCACCGGTCTCACTTACCTGGCCATATCTGTTGACACAGTTCTGATCTGAGGTGGTCAATAATCCGAGCTAACCCATGCCACTAGGTTAGTCATAATTGTTATGACTAAGCCAAGTCTAGTTTAATGAGACCTGAATCAATTCTCCCTAAGAAAAGATTAAGTCTGAGGTCTTCCACCATTGTAGACGTGCGGGCCCTTCCCGGGGTTGATTGTTCTCGGCTGGATACAGTGGCTCAGTTGCACCGGGAAAGACGCAACCATGTCTATTAGGCATTGGATGCTATGGGCTGGAGGATGAGTTGGGCTCAATATTTCGGATACGGTGAGAGACCCAATTAGGAAACCCAGTCTATGCAAATGGTGGGTCTGACTTAACTAAGGAGTGGATCAATATTCCGGATACGGTGAGATTCATGAATTAGAGACCAAGTTTGGGTGCACCATGATTAGAGAATCATTGAACAAGAGTTGTTCACTCATTGGCTAACCCATCACCAATAACTGTTAGGTGAGGTGATGAGTCAGTTGGTGAGACCGCACCACCCACTAGAAATCATCAATCGTGGAGATTTTCGCATCTCTACAGAGGGAGTGTAGGGATCCGAGAAAATAGTGGGAGCTAATTTGTTTAAAAATAAAATCCCTAAATAAATTGGTCAAGTCAAAATTACAGTATCTAACTAGAATCTTTGACTCTCTACAGGAAAATGTCTGCGTCCAACCCACTGGCACGTATCCTAGACACACATAGACTGACTGGACCCAATTATAAAGATTGGCTCAGGAACTACAAAATTATTTTGGGTTCAGAGAAGTTAACACATGTTTTGGACCAGGACCCTCCCACCTTACCAGCTCGTCCATCCACTGAACAGAGAGCGTCTCTGGAAAAATGGATTGACGAAGACAATAAGGCCAGATACTACATGTTGGGCTCGATGTCTGATGAGCTCCAGCGCCAACATGAAGATATCGGGACTGCTCGCCAAATGTTGGCTCACCTGCAGGAGATGTTTGGTGAACAGAGTCGCGCAGCCAAATATCAAGTCACGAAATGACTTTTTAAGGCTAAGATGCGTGATGGGCAGTCAGTCCAAGATCACTGTCTGACAATGATCAAGGACATGGAAGAGCTTGAGAAGCTCGGTGTGAAGTTGGACTTGGATCTGCAGAACGATATTATTCTGCAATCCTTGACTGATGCATATGGGCAATTCATCATGAATTACCACATGCATAAACTTCAAAATTCCTTGGCCGAGTTGATGAATATGCTGGTTATTTCTGTGAAAAGGCAAAAGGTAGAAGGATCAAAGAAAAAAAAGGCAGAATCGAAGAAGAAGGTCGATGGCAAAGGAAAGTGTTTCCATTGCAACAGCGACGGCCATTGGAAGCGGAACTGCCCTACTTACCTGGCCACCCTGAAGAACAAGAAGGAAGGTCCTTCTGGAGGTATGCTCATTATTCGAGCAAAACGTGAATGCCAAACGACCTAGGGATAGTCCAAACGACAGATATCTATGGCACCTGAGATTAGGTCATATAGCAGAAGATAGGATTAACAAATTGGAGAAAAATGGGCTATTGAGTCCATTGACTTTTGAGTCATATCCAACTTGTGAATCTTGTCTTCAAGGCAAAATGACTAAACTCCCTTTTGTTGGACATGGGGAGAGGGCCACAGATCTCCTTGCCCTAGTACATACTGATGTGTGCGGCCCATTTGATGTGCCGGCTAGAGGCAATTTTGTCTACTTCATTACCTTTACCGATGATCTGTCTAGGTATGGGTATGTGTATCTTATGAGACATAAGTCTGAAGCTTTTGAAAAGTTCAAAGAATTCAGACATGAAGTAGAAAAACAAACAGAAAAACCCATTAAGGTTCTTCGATCAGATCGAGGAGGTGAATACCTTAGCCGAAAATTCCTAGACTATCTTAAGGAAAATGGCATAGTCTCTTAATGGACTCCACCAGGAACACCTCAACTCAATGGAGTTTCAGAACGGAGAAATCGGACTCTATTAGATATGGTTCGATCCATGATGAGCTTCACAGACCTTCCTGATTTTCTTTGGGGACACTCATTGTTAACTTCAATCTATTTACTGAATAGGGTTCCCTCTAAAACCGTTCCTACCACACCGTATGAGATATGGCACGGTAAGAAACCAAGTCTGAGTCATCTCAGAATTTGGGGTTGTCCGGCTCATGTCAAAAGACAACAAGCGGATAAGTTAGAATTTAGTCCTTCAGAGCTCGATTCATAGGATATCCTGAAGAGTCATTAGGATACTATTTCTACATTCCAGAAGACCACAATGTGATTGTGAGTCGACATGCCATATTTCTTGAAAAATAGTTTATTCAAGATAGTGGCATTGGAAAGCAGATTAAGCTTGATGAGAAAGTCTCACAAGCAGAATGAGCTAAGGACCAAGTGGAACCAAATCAGGTTGAGCCAATAAGAACACTACCTCCTCCACCTCGTAGATCGAAAAGAGTTTTCCGTCCCCCTGAAAGATACTTAGGTATTATTTCAGAGGATGTAGAGAAAATGTTCCTCGTAGGTAATGGTGCTCATGGAGATGATCCCAAAACCTATAATGAGGCGATATCAGATATCGACTCCGAGAAATGGCTTGAGGCAATGAAGTCAGAAATTGACTCGATGCATTCAAACCAAGTCTGGACCTTGGTAGATCCACCAAAAGGTATAGTACCTATTGGGTGTAAATGGATCTTCAAGAGAAAGATTGGTGCAGATGGAAATGTGGAGACATTCAAGGCTAGACTGATGGCAAAAGGTTATAGTCAACGTGAAGGCATTGACTATCAGGATACCTTTTCCCTGGTAGCTATGCTAAAATCCATCCGCACATTGCTTGCCATTGCAGCCTATTTCGATTATGAAATATGGCAAATGGACGTGAAAACGGCATTCCTAAATGGATATCTTGAGGAAGATATCTATATGGAACAGCCGCTAGGTTTCACATCCAGTGATACTGATCACAAGGTTTGCAAGCTGCAAAGGTCCATATATGGACTTAAGCAAGCATCTCAGAGCTGGAACACTCGTTTCAATGATGTAATCAAAAAGTTTGGTTTCATCAAAAACGAAGAGGAACCATGTGTTTTCAAAAGGGTCAGTGGGAGCGCTGTTGTCTTCCTCGTATTGTACGTGGATGACATCCTCCTTATTGGGAATGATATTCCCATGTTGACATCAGTCAAGATGTGGTTGTCCAAGGAATTCTCCATGAAAGATCTAGGTGAAGCATCCTTTATTCTAGGAATTAAGGTCTATAGAGATAGACCGAATAGGATGCTAGGACTTTCACAGAAGATGTACATAGAGGAAGTACTAAAGAGGTTTAGTATGGAAAACTCTAAGAGGGGATTAATACCCTTCAGACATGGTATTCATCTTTCCAAGAAGATGTGCCCCAGCACACCTGAGGAAATAGAATGCATGAGCAAGATCCCTTATGCTTCTGCAATAGGGAGCCTCATGTATGCCATGCTATGTACACGACCTGATATAGCCCATGCTGTGAGTGTCACAAGCAGATATCAGTCAAATCCAGGTGAAGAACACTGGACTTCTGTGAAATGTATCCTTAAGTACTTGAGAAGAACTAAGGATATGATGTTGGTCTTTGGTAATGGAGAACTCCTAGTTCAAGGATACACAGACTCGGACTTCATGTCTGATATAGATGATCGAAAGTCGACATCTGGAAGTCTGTTTGTGTGCAATGGTGGAGCTGTCAGCTGGAAGAGTTCCAAGCAAACTGTGATAGCAGATTCCACCATGGAAGCAGAATATATAGCTGCATCAAAGGCTGCAAAGGAAGCATTCTGGTATAAGAAGTTTGCTGCAGAAATTGGAGTAATGCCATCAGATGCCATTCCTCTTTACTGCGACAACAATGGCGCCATAGCCCTTGCTAAGGAGCCAAGGTCTCACCAGAAGTCCAAGCACATTGAGCGGCGATATCATCTCATCCGCGATTACCTTGAGAAAGGTTACGTTGAGGTCAAGAGAGTCAACTCCGCAGATAATGTGGCAGACCCACTTACAAAGCCGTTGGAACAACAGAAGTTCGAAGCCCACCTTGAGAAGATGGGACTTAGACTTGTAGCCAATTGGCTTTAGGACAAGTGGGAGATTGTTAGATATATGTGCCCTAGAAGCCAGAATTGGCTGACACTTGTAATACACTTCTAGGGGCAAAATTGTAATTTTGACTATAATTAATGAAATGAGTTATTTTCTATCACACCTGTGTATTTAGTGTCTGTGATACATCCTTTGAGTTAATGGTAATGATAATTCATATTTTCAAGAGTTGAAAATTTAAGACATGAATAATCATTATTAACTCATAAACAGCTCCCGACCATAGGATCATCACGAGGATGGTGATTGATCCGGAAGGTTGGTGTACGATCGCTTCTCTTTAGTAGATGAGTCTTGAGTCTACGGTGTGGAGACACCGGAGCGAGAGTATAGGTACTCGTTAGAGAACGAGGGCACTGAGCGTGACCACCTCGAGTAGTCATTAGGAAGTCTACCTTCTCGTCAATGACTGACTCGATGCTGCAGTAGTGTGTCTGGTTCTTTGACCTGAGATGCATCGACAGTTCACCTTGAGGGTGTTATAGTTTGACTACACCATTACTCGGTCTCCTAGCCATATGGAACCCTGAGGTGTATGTTGGCTGTGACATGTTCATTGTAGGAACTGGATTGCATCAAGATGGGATCTATCTACCTCGGTGGTAGAGGAGTAGCCCTATGATGATCATGAGAATCAAGTCCAGAAATTCATGGCCATGGTAGAGTGAAATAATAGAAAGAGTTTCTATTTAGATTTTCACATTGGACTCGAATCGAATGATTACATCATATGACAAAGACTAGGGTTTGACGAGTTCACCTTAACCCTAATCTGATCGGAGCTCAAGATAGAAGAACTGAATCACACAGGTAGCTGCACCAAGAGGTTCACATTCAGCTCTGATGGGTTGCCACCATATACTGCTAGGTGTCACTGATGGATTTTGTGAGCAATTAGAATGATTTAGATGATCGATCATTCTAGCTGTTCGAATCAGAAGAGTTCTGATCTATCGAAAGGAGTTTCGATGATGTCTATGATAGATATCATGACATATCCCATTACCATACAGAACTGAACCTAACTGGGTCACACAAACAAGGGTTTGAATCTGGTGATCATCAATTGAACTGATCTAGTTCAATTGATCTGAATGAGATTCAATTAGGTTCAAGGAAATCGTGCTAGCACTCAATTGAACCTAACGTTCTTCTTTTGCTATCATAAATAAGTTGTCCTGACTGAGCCAAAAGAGTTTGTGCTCAATCAGAGGCCTTCATATGGTCTGACTGGAGGTTGTCCAAGTCAGAATAGGTTGTCTTATTTGTAAGACATTACCTGCCATTTTTGGTCACCTGCCATTTTTTGTTCTTTGACTTTAGTCAAAAGTCTACCTTTGACTGGTCAAATATTGACCATTGACCCTTTGACTTTTAACCACATGTCATGCACCTATTGGAGAGCTGGTGGGGGCCTGTCCCCCTGCCAGAACCTGGCAAGGAGAAGGGCGCACGCCAAGGGTGGCGTGAGCCCAAGTAGGAGGCGCCTAGGAGTCCTTGTTGGACAAGAACTCCACCTTCCTTTTGGATTCCAATCAGAGTTCTACTAAGAATCCAGTTTGACTGGTCTTAGGTGCCCTCTAAGGAGGAATCCAGGGGTTTCTTTTCCAACCAATCAGATTTAGATCTGATTTCACAAAGGGTTGTGATTGGTTGAGAGGAAGAGGAGTTGGATCACAAGAGGTCTATAAATAAGACCCTGCGCCCAACCCTAATTCGAATGCAATTAGACACGCCCCAAGGCTGCCTCTCCCCTCCTTCTCCACGCCATAGTCTTTTCTCCCCTTGCTCTCCACGTCCAAAAGAGTTTTGGACTTAGGTTGGTGCAATTCAGATCAAGGAAAGGCGATCAAAAGCAAGAAGGCTGCGCTGCTGCAAAAGAACGACTGCAGATCTTCAAAAAGGTTTTGAAGATCCTCCAGATCAGATCCAGATCTGATTTTTGGAGGTGTGATAGAGAAGAAGAGGATCTCCAGATCCAACCCGAGTGGATATCGGTAGAGGCCAGGCGCTTGCGTGGCTAGATCCAAAACCTTCCGCTGCAATCAGGATCATCTACAGGGTAATAGGATTACCCAAATCAGGTAAATTAAATTTGATTTAATTTATCTTATTTTATTTTATTTATTAAAATAATAAGAATCAGATCTGAAACATATCAAGATCTGATTGAGATCAAGAGAAAATTTTTGAAATATATCTCTTGATCTAATCAGATCTGGACGAACCTGGACCGAAAAATCAGGATTTCCCTTCAATATATATATACATATATATACATATATATATATACATATATATATACATATATATATATATACATATATATATACATACATATATATATATATAAATGATGAACCATAAGTTGTCCTATTTCATCAAAGCAGGTTGAAGTTCTATCCCACTTAGCTCATCCACAAGCTGCTCATTTAGCCCCCATTTTGCATGGTTAAAATTTCAAATAAATAGCACCCCATTTAGCTTATTTCATAAGTTGCCCATTCGACAAAAGTTCAATTGCCCCTAACTTAATAAATCGAACCTTTTTTTCATACTGATTCAAATCAATTTTTTCATATAGTCGGTTTGATTCAGTTTTGATTTTAGAAAATCAATTTAAGTCAATTTGATTTGACGATTGATCCTATACCGATCCGAATTGAACCATGCATAACTCCCATATGTGCTAGCATACATTAGTATATTGATATCCTATCGGTGAGGGTTATATATTGCTATATCCATATTCTGTTGGTGGAGATTGTGTTGACATATCAATTATCAGTGTGAATTATATATTGGCATATTGATACTCTGCCAATAGAAATTATTCATTAATACTTTGACTATTCTTAGCATGTTATCCAATCCAACCACATAATATAAATATAATCATAATTCTTAACAGTTGAGATGAACCAAATATTTTTTAAAAAATTGATTTATAAATAAAATTTAAATTTTGAAAAGATTTAATCCATATGCATATAGTTTTGATAATGTTACATATTTAGATTTAATTATGAATTAATATACTCTACATATTTTTTTTAATATATCATCATTTATTTTATTACTTGATTTATCTAGATAAAATATTTATTACTTATTAAACTATCTAGCCTATTATTTTATATTTTATTATTTTTATAAATTTAAAGAATAAGCTTGACTTAGAGATTCATTATGAAAAATGATTAGAAACATAATTTTAATATTTTTATTTTAAATTAAATTCTTATCAATATTGATGCAACATTTTAGAATATTATTTTATTAGATCTAATTTTAACCTAATTATTTAAATTAAAATTTAAATATTAATTATTATTATTTATTTTATGACATCAGATATCTTATATTTTTATGAATAGAGTTCTTTATGAAAATACGGCACGACTCCTAATTCGAAATATCTCACATCAGTAGTAGTGTGACAGCATCTCACCTGCTAAAGTTAGGCGTACGTCAAAAGCAAATGGAAGGTTAAGGATAACCAACGCTAACAACCCAAAAGGTTTACAATGACAAACTGCTGGAGTAATCACCTTATAAGCATAAACCTAGTGAGAGTTCAAGGAACTTTCAAGGGCGTAGAACAACATGCAAATCTGATATGATCTATGTGCCACACTGAGCCAACAAAGACTAGACGCAACTTTCTACCACAAAAAAAAAAAAAAAAAAAAAAAAAAAAGAACACTACACGCAACTAAAATAAGAGACAATTGGAGAAATTACAAACACTCCTAACCACATGAGCAGCACTGCTTACGCTAATCATGGAATGTAGCACACATCTCAAAACAAAGTCAGCGAACCAGCTTTGGATTTTATAAGACTTCGACAACTGCTGTACTAAGAGCAGAAGCCAAGTGCCACATGTTCGACAGCAACAAGTTTCTGGTTAAATATACATGAAGAACAAATGATGAAGATCGAACGGTGAGAGATGCAAAAGTGTCGTCAAAGATCCAGTCCCTGTGCAGCATTGAGATAACACCAGTTGGATGTCAGTGTCCACAAAATAGACAAAGGAGAAACCAAGGCCAAACTCAATGATCCAAATAAAAGATGTAAAATAAAACAGATCTATTGACTTCATCGACCAAAGTAGAAAGCGCAAACTACAAGCAGGACCCGGCTACAACCATTGCGAGATCATAAAAAGTATGGAACCACAAGCATCAGGACAAGCACGGTTCCCTGCATGTAATTCTCTCTGAAGGCCATTTTGATGAGCATGCTATCAAGGCATCCTTCATGGAAAAAGAATGTAAACGGGTTACCATAGCAAGTTATGGTCCCTTATAGAAAAGGATATGGCAAGAAGTATCAGGCATTACATTCTAGGAATCTTATGAGAGAAGTCTTCTCATAAAGCAACACATAAGAATAATGTCAGCAAAGCTGAGATAGAAGAATAAGAAAATCTTGAATTCCAGTTTCTTTATATCCAACTAGATGCCACATGGCACAGGAAAACTATCACCTGCTATGCACCAGCCAGGCTAGGATTTAAAGAAAAAGAAAAATGTAACATTCATGTAACTGAGGTGCTGATCAGAAGCAGCAGCAAAATAAGATACTACATATAAATACCAATATGACCTGATTGAGACATAAGTTTCAAAGATAGAAACATAGGTGGAAACATGGAACAAGTCTTAGTTTTTATTTAACCAATTCCAGAAGGAAAACAAAAGAAAATTAGACAGCTTTATGATTGACAAAATAAGTTCAAATTAACTATTGACTGTGCAAAACAACACCAGTAACAAGGATATTTACTGGTAGTTGCAATCATAACTTATTGCGGATGGAAAAACGGCAGTATGCTTATACTTGCGAGCTCCAAATTTTAGGATAAAGATCGAAATATATCAAATGTGTGCAAGATAAAGTTTGGATGATCTACAACATTCTTTACCTGTTCTATCTCAAAGTAGAAGAAAGAAACACATCTTCAAGTTCTGGTAGTTTATAAATTATGTGTTAGTTTATAGAAAAACACTGGTAGGTCACAATGTAGAAAATGGTAAGCACAATGACCTTCAAGTTCTGGTGAATCCATGATTTCATTGACATAATTTTCCAGTATGTGTTTAAAAACTACCATACAGAAAAATTTGCATATCCAAGTTCATCCCTCATTTTACTTATTATAACAGAGAGCCATGTCAAAGAACATTTTTCAAGAGATCTATAAAACATCTTGCTATTTCATATATAGCAGGTAACATGGGATCGATCAGAAATAAGAACATTTTAACTCTCAATTAGCATACAACTGAATATGCTAGGCAAACCTCCTGAATTTACAAAGAACAGAAAATCCCCATGAAAATAAGGTTTTTACAGCATTCATACACACGGACTTTGTGAACTCCATCCAATCTAGGAATTGATTCTATCCTTTGCGTACATATCCAAGCAGCTGATTCTGAGCTCTAGTTTTGCCTCCTACCAAATAAGTTACTCAAACTAGCCTCAACCTATAATTGTTCAAGTCAAGGTTCATTGTGCCGGTATCGAAGCCCGGACTGGTGGGCCGGTGGCACGGTTCGGCACGCCCCTATGTTATTCTAAATCGGGCCCAAATCAACACAACAAAGATGGTGGAGAGAGAACAGGAGAGAGGAAGAGAAGGAGAGGGTTTTTTTATTTTGGTTTTGTTAGGTGAAGTCAACTAAGATTTTATGTCCACATGGAAAAGAGGCATCCCGGTCGTCCCATCCCGTTCCTAGAATGGGATTGGGATGGGCTCGAGACACCAAAATTCATCCACACAAGGGGAGAAGAAAAAAGAAGAAAAAAAAGAAAAGATAAAGAAAAGAAAAAAAAATGAAAGGAAAGAAAAAAAAATTGAAAAAAAAAAGAAGAAAGGAAGGGAGAAGAAAAGAAAGAAAAAGGAAAGAAAAGAAGGATAGAGGAAAAGAAAGAAAAAAAAGAAAAAAGAAAGAAAGGAAAGAAGAAGAGGAGAAAGATACAAGATATCCATCAAGATGTACGATCGGAATAGTTATAGAGACATAGCGGGACAATGAGGCATCCCATTCCATAGAGAAATCAAGATATTTTTGTCTCATGGGATTTAAATCAGCAATATTATTTCATTTTATTTTTTTCTTTTTCATAATTTTTGGTTGAAGTCGACAACAGTGAAGTACAATAGTGTTGCCAACTTCACCTAATAAAACTAAAATAAAAAATAAAATAAGAGTCGAAGCCCTTATTTTGATCGAGAGGAGGGCGAAGTCCCTCCAGCTTTCTATCAGGCTTGGTAGTGGCACGGCCTCAGTGGCCCTCCGATGGCCTTCTCTCCTCTCCTTTCCTCCCCCCTTCTTCTTCTTCCTCTCTTTCCTTCTCCCTCTAACCCTCTATCAGTTTCTTGTTTTGATTGCCAGAACCATCCCAGTCCACCACTGGCATGGCTCGAACCGGATGGTTCCGCAACTATGTTTCAAGTTAAAACTCATAACGTCCCATTGCATATAGGACTCTCACTGATAACCAACCACCACATGTGCCACAACAAAAAGAGGAAGTCATACGTTGGTTCTTTCAGCTGAGAGAACTTGCTCTCTAGTCAAAATATTCTTCTTTTGCCTGCCTTTCGCTGAAATTGCTGAAGAAAACATATGCAGCAAAGAAAGACCTTGTATACGTGAGCAACTTGAAACTATAAGGATCAAAAAAATAGATGAGATTTACCCACATCAGCAAGATGGGCAGCCAAGAGTCTGCTGACATATGTACTTTGCAGAAATGCAACATCAACAATCAACTACATTGTCTTATCCTTCAATAGATCCATAGCATCTTCAATGCCTATTCTTCATCTTGCTGTCAGTATTAACTATGAGATGCCCTGCAATCAAGTGAAGCATCAACAGTACTCACTTTGGTAATCCAAGCTTGTTAAAATAATCCTTCTAATCTAACGTTCATTTTGACATCCCTATCATCAGTTAAAATCTGTTGGACCCTTCAGCTGTGCTCATCCTCAGAAACTTTGGTGAAGTTATGGATGCCTGGATACTCATCCATGCATGACTTGCACACAAATTTGTTCTGCATTGATTTTGAAAGAAAAGAACACACACATACGCTTTTCTTTGAAAACAAAAATGTCCATTTTCTCACTTTTTTCTTAACAAGACGCCTAATGATTTTTCCCAGAATCATGTTCGCAACCTGAACGTACGGATCAGCTGAAGAACCGTCATCATATGGAAAAGAGGCACCAAACATCACCAGAAGTTGTATAGAAAAGTCAACAACTGCACTAAGACACATCAGGCAATTGCAGAACTTTAAAGAAATGATTTTCCGCATATATTTGTAGTTCTTCAGAATATCAAGAAAAGCACATGTTGAATCCATATCGTATTCTGTACATAGGACTTGGCAGAAATTAACTACATACATCTTGGATGTTTGATATGGAGTTAAAATTTCAAAGCAAAAACTGAGGCACGAAAGTACCAGTCCCAGGCTGGTAAAAATACATTTGTAGCATACAAGCACTGGCTGGCTGGGATACCCATTTTTAGCCCCCATTTTTTTGACCCTTTTCTTTAAAATTTCCCAATGCTCCTATTGCATGGAAAAATGGTGAGCGTAGTGCTCTAAATGCTTGAGGCATTCTATTATGTGTGTGGTAAAGCTTTTCATTGCTATTTAACATGTGTTTTGTACTGTATTATATAATATCACATAACTAATCATAAAAAATACATTGAAAATCTATATTTATGCATTTATAGTTTATATGAAGTCAAATCATGTAAATCCAGCACTTGGAGAGCTTTGCAATGCCTCTCACCACCTTGGAGGGATGGGACTATATTCATCCATTTCGACACCAAACTGTCTGGATTAGATCTGCCCTGATCCAGCACAATATGAGAAGTTCAGGCCTGGTTTGCAGAGAGAGGGTGGTATTAGGGTCCTATGTACTGGCTCAAGGCTTAGTATGGCATGTAATAGCTGATACACCTAGCACTTTAAACCTGCTTTAAAGACCACAAATGTGCATCATGGCTGGTCTTTCAATTAGCTTCCAGTTTCATGTCTAATATTGAATAACACTTCCCCCTCAACCTGGCCTTTCACTCCACTCTCAAAGATTGAACAAGAGTTGTTCGATGCTTCATCCATAACACGCAGCCAATTCCAATTCCCGATAATTCATGATCCCAGTTACTGCCTTTCAAATCTACCAATCCTAATCTCCTCAAGACTCAAGTTGACTAATTATTCTCATGAACTTATTTCCTTCAGACCAATAACAACTATTAATGGAAAAGATAAGAGTTGTATTTCTCATTCACATCTTCATCAATATAATTCTTTAAATATACAAAAATGGAATAGCTATCATGGTAGCATTATAATTATATCCAAACACATATGGAAGCTACATAAATTATATCTAACAATCAACTAATTATGGTAGATTTGACCCTGGAATCTCTATAGTAAACACTACTATAATAGCCATGATATTGACGACCATAATAGCCATGATATTTTGACCATAATAGCCATGATATTCTTAACTTAGAATCCTTGAGATCATGGCTTACTGTTGGTGCAGAAATCCGTCGCCGCCGGAGGTCGCCGCAATCGAGACCGCTGGGCGCCGCCGGGGACCTGCAAAACGAAGTCCCGTCCGGAACCGGTGGGGTAGTGGCTCCGGCAGGACCCTCCGACGGTCAAGTTAGTTTCCGACCAACAGTAATGGAGTGCTCGGAATGAGTTCCGGAGCTTAGAGATGTGGAGGAGAGCTTAGAGAGTCGAGAGTTCAGAGAGCTTAGCCTTAGTATGTCGGGAGGGGTCCTTTTATAGCGGAGCTTAGTTGATGGTGACGGCTGTGCCGTCTGGCAGAGAGTCGTCGGGCAGCATGGAGTTTGGTACGGAGAGGAAGGCGTCGTCCGGTAGATCGTGGGAGCCATACCGGCGAGTCGTGGGCCGCATGGAGTCCGGTACGGAGAGGAAGGCGTCGTCCGGTAGATCGTGGGAGCCATACCGGCGAGCCGTGGGCCGCATGGAGTCCGGTACGGAGAGGAAGGCGTCGTCCGGTAGATCGTGGGAGCCATACCGGCGAGTCGTGGGCCGCATGGAGTCCGGTACGGAGAGGAAGGCGCCGTCCGGTCTTGCTGCAGGCGACAGTTCGTCCAATGGAGTTCGGACTTGTAACAGAGTTCGGCCGAGGGGGAAGCTGGGGGAGTTCGTCTGGCTGAAGGGTCGGCCATCTGTAGAGTTCGGCCGCGGGACGGTTGCCGAGGAGTTCGACCGCTGAGAGGCCCGAAGAAGCTCGGCTGGCCAGTTGAAGGACTTCGGTTGCTAGTTGGTTCGGCCAGGGCTCGCTGAGGAGTTCGGTCGCCTAGGGTCGGTCCGAAGGGGTTCGGCCACTTGGGCTCGCCAGTCGGTCCGAAGGAGTTCGGCCGGTCCGAAGGAGTTCGGCTGCATGGGCTCGCCTGGGGTCGGTCCGAAGGAGTTCGGCCGTGGGAAGTCCGAAGGAGTTCGGCTGCATGGGCTCGCTGGGGTCGGTCCGAAGGAGTTCGGCCGTGGGGTCCGAAGGAGTTCGGCTGATGGGCTCGTTCGGCTCGTGTCCGAAGGAGTTCGGCCGTGGGGTCCGAAGGAGTTCGGCTGCATGGGCTCGCCTGGGGTCGGTCCGAAGGAGTTCGGCCGTGGGGTCCGAAGGAGTTCGGCCGTGGGGTCCGAAGGAGTTCGGCTGCATGGGCTCGCCTGGGGTCGGTCCGAAGGAGTTCGGCCGTGGGGTCCGAAGGAGTTCGGCTGCATGGGCTCGCCTGGGGTGGAGTCCAAGGAGCTCGGCCGTCAGGAAGTTCGGCTGGCGGTGGCGCAGGGGAGTTCGGCCTCTAGGCAGTTCGGCCCGGACCTTGGCGCAGGGGAGTTCGGCCTCTAGGCAGTTCGGCCGTGGTAGGGGCTCGGCCTGGCGCCTGGCGCTAAAGCTCTTCAGCGGCTACTGGTTACATTGGGCTGAGCGTCGGGCCGGGCTTCGGCAGGAGCGGGATTTATCCCCAACAGTAGCCCCCCCACTCCCGAGTTCAAAAATTGAAGGAAGGGAGTACCAAAACAGGCGACTGCCGAAGTCTTCTTCCAGGCTCCGCATTTGTTGCAGCTGAAGCTCGGGGGAGGTCTCATCTCCAGCCAATATTGACGCTGAAGTTGAAGCTGAGGCTTGGGGGAGGTCTCATCCCCAGTCGATGTTTGGAGTTGAAGTGGGACTCGTTTCCAGCCAAAATTGGTGAAGCCGACGTTGAGGCCGGAGTCAATGTCGCCCCCCGTGGTCAGGGTCGGAGTTGACATTGCCTTCATCAACCGAAGTCGATTCGGGGGAGACCTCCTCTTTTGCAGTCAAGGTTATGATCGCTTGGGGGAGATCCCGTCTCCCGCTGATGCTGATACCGAAGTTGAAGCTGAGGTCCTGAAGGAGACCTCGTCTTCTGCAGTGAAGCTTGCCGTAGACTCTGGGGCTCGGCCTTGGACCTTGCTCGCGTCAGGACGAGGTTCTCCTCTTGTTCCCAACGGGCTGTGGGGGCACATGGGGACCGTCGTCCTCGCCTCTCCCCCCATCCCGTCCTTGGTGGACGGGGCCTTCGACTTTGCTCACGCTAGGACGAGGTTCTCCTCCTGTTCCTAGCCGGCTGTGGGGGCACATGAGGACCGTCGTCCTCGCTTCTCCCCCCATCCCGTCCTTTGTGGACGGGGCCTTCGACTTTGCTCACGCTAGGACGAGGTTCTCCTCCTGTTCCTAGCCGGCTGTGGGGGCACATGAGGACCGTCGTCCTCGCTTCTCCCCCCATCCCGTCCTTTGTGGACGGGGCCTTCGACTTTGCTCACGCTAGGACGAGGTTCTCCTCCTGTTCCTAGCCGGCTGTGGGGGCACATGAGGACCGTCGTCCTCGCTTCTCCCCCCATCCCGTCCTTTGTGGACGGGGCCTTCGACTTTGCTCACGCTAGGACGAGGTTCTCCTCCTGTTCCTAGCCGGCTGTGGGGGCACATGAGGACCGTCGTCCTCGCTTCTCCCCCCATCCCGTCCTTTGTGGACGGGGCCTTCGACTTTGCTCACGCTAGGACGAGGTTCTCCTCCTGTTCCTAGCCGGCTGTGGGGGCACATGAGGACCGTCGTCCTCGCTTCTCCCCCCATCCCGTCCTTTGTGGACGGGGCCTTTCGACTTTGCTCGTGCTAGGACGAGGTTCTCCTCCTGTTCCTAGCCGGCTGTGGGGGCACATGAGGACCGTCGTCCTCGCTTCTCCCCCCATCCCGTCCTTTGCGAACGGGGCCTTTGACTTTGCTCGTGCTAGGACGAGGTTCTCCTCCTGTTCCTAGCGGGACATTTCCGCTCGCTTTTTTTTCCAGCGACCCTGAAACGATAGTGTCGAGCAACAAGGTTTTATTGAGGGAAACTATTGGTAGTACATTCTCAGGTTTTCTGAGTTCCAAGGTCGGGGAAGCGCTAGTCCTCCGAGCTCCTTTAGGCGATAGGTTCCAGGTCGGATGACCTCTACCACTTCGTACGGACCTTCCCAATTTGGGACGAGCTTCCCTTGACTCTGGGGCTGAGAGACGGCTGCTCGTCGGAGCACCAAGTCCCCAACTCTGAACGCCTTGCTTTTGACTCTGGAATTGTAATACCGAGCCACCTTCCGTTGGTAGGTGGCCATCCGGATGCGGGCCGCCTCCCTCTTTTCTTCTAGAAGGTCGAGGTTGGCTCTGAGGTCCTGGGGGTTGAGTTGCTCGTTGAAGCCCACGATTCGAGCAGATGGAAGTTTGAGCTCGATCGGGATGACTGCCTCGGTGCCGAAGGCCAAGGCGAAGGGCGTCTCGCCGGTCGGTACCCTCTGCGTTGTTCGGTATGCCCAGAGGACGTGGTAGAGTTCGTCTGCCCAGGCCCCTTTTGCCCTGTCGAGCCTCGTTTTGAGGCCTTGCAGCAGGGTCCGATTGGTCACTTCGGCTTCCCCATTGGCTTGCGGATGAGCCACCGATGTGAAGTGGTGGGAGACGTTTAGTCCTTCGCAGAACTCGGCAAACCGGGCTCCAGCGAACTGTCGCCCATTATCGGTTATGAGGGCTCGGGGCAGACCGAACCGGCAGATCAGCGTCTTCCAGACGAAGTCCTGCACCTTGGCCTCGGTGATCTTCGCTAGTGGTTCCGCCTCGACCCACTTGGTAAAGTAGTCAATCGCGACCAGGAGGAACTTCCGTTGTCCGGACGCCGTTGGGAAGGGGCCGAGGATGTCCATCCCCCACTGCGCGAAGGGCCAGGGTGCAGTGAGCGGAGTGAGTTCGGATGCCGGCTGCCTTTGCACGCTGGCGTTCTTCTGGCAGCGGTCACATCTCTTCACGTATTCCGTGGAATCACGAAGTAGGGTTGGCCAGTAGTACCCTTGCCGAAGTAGTCTTTGCGATAGGGATCTGGCTCCCGCGTGACTTCCGCAGAGTCCTTCGTGGACATCCTGTAGCGCGATGCAGGCCTCAGAGGGTCGAGGCACCTCAGCAATGGGAAGGAGTACGACCTTTTATATAACCTGCCCTCGTACAAGACGTAGCGGAGGCTTGACTCCTGAGCTTCCGAGCTTCTCTCCGATCGTGAGGGAGGACCCCTTCTTCGAGGTAGGCGATCGCGGATCGATCCAGCTGGGCTCGAAGTCCGTCCGCAGGACGGCCTGAGGTTCCTCGGTGGTCGGGGCACTCAGAGTTTTCCAGAACACTTCTTTTGGTAGTTCAGCCGGGGCAAGAAGTGGCCAACTTGGAGAGAAGGTCGGCCCTTGTATTCCCGGTCCTTGGGATGTGCCGAATTCGAAGCTGTCGAAGGCTGATTAAGTTCTCACCTTCCCGAGGTACATCACCATCCTTTCCTCCCACGCCTCGTAGCTGCCGCCGACCTGACCGACCACCAACTGGGAGTCGCTATAGACTTTGAAGCCGACCCACCTTCAATCTCTGGCTTCTGCAGCCCGACTTATCAGCGCTTCATACTCGGCCCCATTGTTGGTTGTGGGCAAACTCGAAGCGCAGTGCGTACTCGTAACGATCCCCTCGGGACTAACCAGGACCAGCCCTGCGCCGGCCCCGCTAGAGTTGGAGAGCCATCCACGTGCAGAACCCAGGCGCCTTCGAAAGGTTGGCCCTTTCTTCAGGGAAGCTCGACCGCCACAGGCTCGGGCTCGTTGGGCTTGGTCTCCCTCCGATGATAATCTCGCTTGATTCACAGTTCGGCTTCAACTGGTGCGGTGCATTCCAGCACGAAGTCCGCCAGTATCTGAGCCTCGATCGATGGCCTAGGCCGGAAATTGATGTCGAACTCCGTGATCGATCTCCCATTTGGCGATTCTTCCTGAAGCATCTGCTCGGTGGAGGATGGCTCTTATTGGTTGGTCCGTGAGGACCGTTATGGTATGCTCCTGAAAGTAAGGTCGGAGCCTCCTGGCTGCGATTAGAAACAGTAAATTAGTTTTTCTAACTTGGAGTACCTGATCTCCGCGTCCCTCAAGGCTCGGCTCACGTAGTAGACTGGTTGTTGCGGCCTTCGCATCTTCCCTGACCAGGACAGCTGCCAGGCCATTGGAGAGACAGCTAGGTATAGAGACAGCCCTTCTCCAGGTTCGGGCTTCGCCAGCAGTGGGGGCGCGCCGAGGTAGTTTTTGAGCTCCTCGAATGCCTGTTTGCACTCCGCTATCCAGCAAAAAATCTTTCGATCGCCTGAGGACCTGGAAGAAAAGGCCGGCACCGCTCGGCCGACCTCGAGACAAAGCGGTTCAGGGACGCCACCTTCCCAGCCAGGCGCTGAACTTCCTTAAATTATTTTCGGGGCAGTCATCTCCTGGATGGCTCGGATTTTCTCGGGATTTGCCTCGATTCCGCATCTCTGACACCATGAATCCTAGGAATTTTCCGCGAGGTCACGCCGAAGGCGCATTTGGTCGGGTTCAACTTCATCGTGGCCTCCTAAGCGCACCGAAAGTTTCTTCAAGGCGGCGAGGTGGTCTGTCGAGGCTCGGCTTTTGACTAGCATGTCGTCCACGTACACCTCCATGTTGTGGTCGATCTGCCCTTGAAGACCTTATTGACCAAGCGCTGGTAGGTGGCTCCTGCATTCTTGAGTCCGAAAGGCATGACCCTGTAACAATAGAGACCTCGCGTCAGTAATAAAGTTGGTCTTTTCTTCATTTCGGGCGCCATGCGTATCTGGTTATAAACCAAAAAATGCGTCCATAAAAGTGAGAAGCTCCGTGGCCCGAGGTTGCATCCACCAGTTGATCGATCCTCGGCAGGGGTAGCTGTCTTGGGCAGGCTTTGTTCAGCTTCTTGAAGTCGACGCACATCCTCCATTTGTTGTTTGCTTTTTTGACGAGGACCACGTTCGAAGACCCAGGTCGGATAGTTGACCTTCCGGATGAGTCGGCTTCGAGGAGCTTACCCACTTCTTCGGCTACCGCCTTTTGTCTCTCTGGGGCTTTGGTGGCGCAACTTTTCTCTGATGGGTCGGTGCCTTTGGGTCGATGGCCAGCCGATGCTCTATAACATCGGCGTCGATCCCTGGTACATCCGCTGGGCCCAGGCGAAGACGTCCGCATTCCTTCTGAGGAAAGCGACGAGCGTGTCTCCTAACCTCGGCCGCCAAGTTGGAGCCGATCCGCACCTCATGCCCCGGGTCTCCATCGTGTAAGGACACAGGGACGAGGTCTTCCGCAGGTTCGCCCCGTTCTTCAGTGAGGTCGTCGCGGATGTCCAGTCCATCAACAAGGTAAGGGTCGGGCTGTCTCCCCCGCGCAGGCAACTGAAGAGAGTAGCAAGTACTTTGCCAGGGCCTGGTTCTCTCTGACCTCGCTGGACTCCGTGGCTCGGTCGGAATTTCATCTTTAAGTAGTAGGTTGACACAACCGCCCGTAGTGCGTTTAGGCCGGGTCGCCCAAGGATTGCATTATAGGCGGACGGGGTCTTCACGACCAGAAAGTCGATCCGCGCCTTGGCCAATTTTGGGGATTGGCCCGCCGTACCGCCAAAGTCACCATGCCTTCGACCGGAACGGCGTGTCCGGCAAATCCTATCAGGGAGGAATTTATAGGTCCTAAGGGGTGTCAGGTAGGGACAATTTTTAAGAAGGCATCATTAAAACAATATGTCCGCCGAACTTCCATTATCCACCAAAATGCGGCGTACATCATAATCAGCGACGTTTAAAGAGATTACAAACCGCGTCGTTATGTGGAAATCGGATCTGGCGTCTTGCCTCGGTGAAGGTCATGGGCTCCGCAGGTCCTCTGCCTCTTCGCCGGTCCCTCGGATTCGTCGATCTTTCCCCGCTCGGTTCCTCCGAGACGGTGTTAATGACGCCGAGAGGCGGCCGATCCTCCTGCCGATCCTCCCCATTCGGCGGCAACATTCTCGGCCGATCTTCCCGCTCTTTAGGTTGTCTTTGCAGGAATCGGCCAAGCCTGCCCCGCCGGACCAGCTCCTCGATTTCGTCCTGGAAGCTGGATGGCACTCCTCGGTATCGTGACCGTGGTCACGGTGTAAAGCAGAACTTGTTGGATTGCGTTTCCTGGGATGGGGAACGCATTCCTCTCCGGCTCCGAAGTCTTCCCTGTGATCTCCAGCAGCACTTGAGCCTTCGGGGCGTTGAGGGGGGCGTAGCTGTTGAAAAACACCGCGGAGGGAGAACCTTTGGCGTGGAGATGAACCTCGTCGGGGAGAACCTCGGCGCCGCGGGGGGAACTTCGGCGCCGGGGGGACTTCGGCGCGGGGGGACTTCGGCGGCCCTTCCGTCGGTGGCTTCCCGCCCCCGAGCCTGAGTGGAGTCCGGGCTCGCCCGCGGACCAGGGGGAGTTCGGGCGCGGCCAAGCTTCGGTGCGCTTTCTTTCTTCGGTGGGCCTTCCCGCTCTGCCTTACTCGCCGCTTGTCGCGAGCTTCATTAATCCTTGCCTCAAAATCCTCCTCTGCCCGGGCATAGCTTTCGGCCCGAGCTAGCATGTCAGCAAAATCCTTGGGATATTTCTTTTCCAGGAGAACAACAGGTCGTTCTTCTGAAGGCCGCCCTTGAGTGCGGCCATAGCAACTGATTGGTCCAGGTTCCGGACTTCCAGCGGGCGCAGCGTTGAACGGGCGGTGACGTAAAGCCCGGATGGGTTCCCCTCTTTTGCCTGATGGCCAACAAGGAATCCGAGCCTCTGCGCGCCGTTTTGCTGCTGATAAAAGTGGGCCACGAATTGTTGACTATTTGGTCAAAAGATAGGATGGGCCCGGCTTAAGCACCGAGTACCAATTCCTGGCCGCTCCTTTGAGGGTAGAAGGGAAAGCCCGACACAAAATGGCATCAGGCACGCCATGGAGCAACATCGTTTGTCCTGGAAGGCCTCCAAATGGTCGACCGGGTCGGTGGTCCCATCGTAGCTTTCAAAATGCGGGAGCTTGAAGTTCGGCGGCTACCTGTTCCTGCATAATTTTCTATGAGAAGGAGGATCAGTGCAAAATCGTTACCGCGCGGAGGAAGGAGTATGACGAAGTTCTTCTATGCGTCGTCCCATCTCCAAGAGCCTTTGATTCCAGGAAGTCTTCGCGTCCTTAATCCCCAAGGTCTTCTCGCGGAATAGGTGTGAAGCCTCTCCCTGGGTCGAGCGCGCATTCGAGCAGGAGCTCCTTGGCCGGCTGCCCTTCTCTCCCGAGGGCCGGAGGTCGGGTAGCCCACATCGGTCGCTCCTGGAGACCGGTTCCCGGGCTCCGGGGAACCCCGCGCCGGTCGACTGTGGGCGCCGGACCTCGCGAATGCATGGCCTGCACCGCCCGCACCGCCTCCGTAAGATCGCGGACCTGCTGGGCAAGCAGTCGAACCGCTCCGCATCCACCGTGGGTACGGAGCGGGCCCGTGTCGCCGGGGCCGGAGTGGGAGCGGACGGACCCGAACGGGATCGGGCCGCGGAGGCTGCCGACCTCCGGGTCGAGGCTCTTCTGGGGGCATTTTTCTTTCCAGAAAAGGAATACTGAAGAGGAGAAGAGAGATCCGGAGCAGGGGAAGGAAAATCGTCGCCGAGCACTCTTTAAGAACAAGGGAACCTCGAAGGTTCAGTCCCTCCTCTAGCGCCAATCTGTTGGTGCAAAATCCATCGCCGCCGGAGGTCGCCGCAATCCGAGGCCGCTGGGCGCCGCCGGGGGACCTGCAAAACGAAGTCCGTCCGGAACCGTGGGGTAGTGGCTCCGGCAGGACCTCCGACGGTCAAGTTAGTTTCCGGCCAACAGTAATGGAGTGCTCGGAATGAGTTTTCGGAGCTTAGAGGTAGGAGGAGAGCTTAGAGAGTCGAGAGTTCAAGAGCTTAGCCTTAGTATGTCGGAGGGTTCCTTTTATAGCGGAGCTTAGTTGATGGTGACGGTTGTCCGTCTGCAGAGAGGTTCGTCGGGCAGCATGGAGTTTTGGTACGGAGAGAAGGCATCGTTGGTAATCGTGGACCATAACCCGGCGAGTCGTGGGCCGCCATGGAGTCCGGTACGGAGAGGAAGGCGTCGCCGGTAGATCGTGGGAGCCATACCGGCGAGCCGTGGGCCGCATGGAGTCCCGGTACGAGAGGAAGGCGTTCGTCCGTAGTCGTGGGAGCCATACTGCGGACGCTCGTCGGCCGCATGGAGTCGTACGGAGAGGAAGGCGCCGTCCGGTCTTGCTGCAAGCGACAGTTCGTTCCAATGGAGTTTGGACTTGTAACAGAGTTCGGCCGAGGGGAAGCTGGGGGAGTTCGGTCTGGCTGAGGGTCGGCCATCTGTAGAGTTCGACCGCGGGACGGTTGTCGAGAGGTTCGACCGCTGAGAGCCCGAAGAAGCTCGACTGGCCAGATTGAAGGACTTCGGCTGCTAGTTAGTTCGGCCAGGGCTCGCTGAGGAAGTTCGGTCGCCTAGGGTCGGTCCGAAGGGGATCGGGCCACTTGGGCTCGCCTGAAGTCGCGTCCGAAGGAGTTCGGGCCGTGGGGTCCGAAGGAGTTCGGCTGCATGGCTCGCCTGGGGTCGGTCCGAAGGAGTTCGGCCGTGGGAAGTCCGAAGGAGTTCGGCTGCATGGGCTCGCCCTGGGGTCGGTCCGAAGGAGTTCGGCCGTGGGAAGTTCGAAGGGAGTTCGGCTTGCATGGGCTCGCCAGGGGTCGGTCCGAAGGAGTTCGCTGCATGGCTCGCCTGGGGTCGCGTCCAAAGGAGTTCGGCCATGGGAAGTCGAAGGAGTTCGGCTGCAGGGCTCGCCTTGGGGTCGGTCCGAAGGAGTTCGGCCGTGGGGTCCGAAGGAGTTCGGCCGTGGGGTCCGAAGGAGTTCGGCTGCATGGGCTCGCCTGGGGTCGGTCCGAAGGAGTTCGGCCGTGGGGTCCGAAGGAGTTCGGCTGCATGGGCTCGCCTGGGGTCGGTCCGAAGGAGCTCGGCCGTGGGAAGTTCGGCGGGTGGAGGGGGTTCGGCCCGGAGCTTGGCGCAGGGGAGTTCGGCCTCTAGGCAGTTCGACCGTGGTAGGGGCTCGGCCTGGCGCCTGGCGCTAAAGCTCTTCAGCGGCTACTGGTTACATTGGGCTGAGCGTCGGGCCGGCTTCGGCAGGAGCGGGATTTATCCCCAACACTTACCATAGTAGTCATGATCTTGACAACTCATTATAATATCCACCATGATCATGATATATTTTATTTTTAATACTCTCCCTCAAGCTGGAGCATAGATATTAATCATGCCCAGCTTGTCACAAATGTAATCAATCCTAGCTCAGGTAAGACTTTGTAAACAAATCGGCTAGTTGATCCTTTGAGTGTATGTAATTGGTGGAAATAAGCTTTTGCTGAATCTTCTCTCTCACAAAGTAACAATCAACTTTAATGAGCTTCGTCCTCTCATGAAACACTGGGTTTGATGCAATATGCATAGCTACCTAATGATCACAACACAGCTTCATAGGAGAATAATCGGTAAAATCAATCTCTTCTAGAAGATGTCGAATCCACATCAATTCACATGTTATCTGTGCCATGGCCCGATATTCTGATTCTACACTCACCGAGACACTATATTTTGCTTCTTACTTTTCCAAGATACTAAATTTCCTCCCATAAATATATAGTATCCTGTTATAGACTTTCTATCATTAGGCTAACCTGCCCAATCAGCATCAGTGAACCGCTCAATTTGTATACCATCGTGATCTCCATACACAATACCCTTTTCTAGGGCACCTTTCAAGTACCTCACTATATGGATTAAGGCATCCCAATGTACAGTAGTGGGTGCCGACATGAACTGACTCAATACACTCATAGAAAATGCAATGTCTGGACAAGTGTTTATGAGGTAGTTGAGTTTTCCAACAAGACTTCTATGTTTCTCTAGTTCAGTAAACATCTCCCCCTTTTCTGCTACAAGTTTGACATTAGGATCCATAGGAATTTCGCAAGGCTTTGCTCCAAATAGACTAGTATCTGTTAAAAGATCTAGAACATACTTTCTTTGAGAAAGAAATATACCTTTCTTCGAGTAAGCTAATTCAATCCCAAGGAAGTATTTCAGTTGTCCCAAATTTTGTCTGAAATCTTGCCTGAAAAAACTCCTTTAGTGAAGAAATATCCTGTGCGTCGCTTTCCGTAATCACAATATCATCAACATACACAATCAACAAAATATAACCACTATTGGTATGTTTGAAAAACACAGTATGATTATATGAACTCCTCTTCATGCCAAATTCTATCACCACAATACTAAACCTGACAAACCAAGCTCTGAGAGACTACTTCAACCCATAAAATAATTTTTTTAATTTGCACACCCTACCATACTCTCCCTGAGCAACAAACCCAGGGGGTTGCTTCATATACACTTCTTCCTACAAGTCACCATGAAAAAATGCATTCTTGACATCTAACTGATATAAGGGCCAACAATAACTAGCAGCTAAGAAAATAAATATGCGAATAGATGTCATCTTAGCTACAAGAGAGAAAGTATCAGTATAATCCACACCATAAGTCTGGGCATATCCCTTGGCTACCAAATGAGCCTTCAATCTAGCAACAGAACCATTAGCCTTCATCTTCACCACATATACCCACTTACACCCAATAGTATGCTTATCTGATGGGAGAGAAATCAAGTCCCAAGTGCCATTAGCCTCAAGAGCCGACATTTCTTCCTCCATAGCTGTCCTCAGCCATTATGTGACAATGCCTCATCCAGTGTCTGAGGAATAGTCATAGAATCAAGAGAGGTAACAAAGGAGTGGGTTGACTATGATAAATGATTATAAGAAATAAAAGATGAAATAGGATGGGTACAATTGCATTTACCTTTTCTGAGAGCAATAGGTAAATCAAGATTAGAATCAGACGATACGAAAGCTGGTAGGGATGAGATAGCCATTAGTGGATCTACTGGTTGAGGATCTGCAATATCTAACTGGGAAGGTTTATTTCAGCGAGTGTAGACATAAGTAATGAAAGGACAACGTGGATCAGATGTAGTAGACGTGGGATAATTGACAGTGTAGATCAGAAAGTCCTTCATAGAGTCCATCTCAGAAGTAGAAAGAGAGGGACCAGCAAAGAAAGGACTCGATTCAAAGAAGGTGACATCTCGGGACAATATATTGACCTAACATAGGAGAATAACATCGGTATTCTTTTTGTGTACAGGAGTACCCAAGAAAGACATACTTTAGTGACCGAGGGTCCAACTTACTGATCTGGGATCTCATATCTTGTACAAAATAAGTGCAGCCAAATGTCTTTAGAGGAATGAAAAATAATGACCGAGTAGGAAACAAAACTGTATAAGATGCACGACCATTAAGAACATAGGACGACATGTGGTTTATAAGAAATGTAGCAGTATGAACTGCATCTGCCCAAAATATTTTAGGTACTCTCATTTGAAACATTATGGCTTTAGTAAGTTTCATAAGATGGCGGTTCTTTCTCTCAGCTATTCCATTTTGTTGAGGGATAACAACACATGATGATTCATGGATAATACCATTTTGTGTCATATAGGTGCTAAATTGATCAAAAAAATATTTCTTGGCATTATCGCTATGAAGAATAGGAACATTGTAATTGTACTGAGTATAAACCTCGGAACAAAAGGCAGAGAAAGTATAAAATAATTCAGATCGAGATTTCATTAGATATAACCAAGTACTTCTTGAATAATCATCAACAAAAGTTACAAAATATCGAAAGCCAGACTTGAAAGTGATAGGACATGGACCTCAGACATCAAAGTGAACAAGATCAAAAGGAGACAAGGCTCGTTTATTCACTCTTGGAGGATATGACATCCGATGATGTTTAGCAAACTCACACGACTTACAAGATAAACTAGTTATTGAACTTAGCTCAGGACACATTTTCTTCAAGACTTCTAGGGATGGATGATCAGGACGACAATGAAGTTGGAATGGAGAGATGTCAGACCTAACAGTAGATGCAACACTAGATGGGATAGTAGTAGCAGCCTCATCCAGCAGATACAATCCATTTGACTTGCTTTCCTTACCAAGGATCTTCTGAGTCGATAGATCCTAATACAAACAGTAACTAGAAAAAAAATATAACACAATAATTTAAGACTTTAGTGATTTGGCTAATAGATATCAAGTTAAAAAAAAATTTAGGAAGATACAAAACAGAAGATAAGGATAACAAAGAGGTAATGGATGTATCTCCACTACCTAAGACTTTGGTAGTGGATCCATCTGCTAGTGTTACATTAAAGCACTCATTAGATGGTTTATAATGGGATAAGATACCTTGATCGCCTGTCATGTAGTTGGTGGCACCTGAGTCAATAACCCAATATCGAGATGAGGATGAAAGGAAGGCAATTAGATTATCTGTCTTGACTAGAGTAGCTTTAGAGGAGGATGTCGACTACTGAGATTGTTGAAACTGGGTATACCTGGCAAACTTCTCATCAGACATGACTATGGTGCGACCCTCAGGGTGATGAGTAATTGAATCAATTAGATGTGATGCAGCATGAACAAATTTGGGTGCCTAATACTGAGACCGCATCTACTGTATCTGTGGAGGTTTAGGACACTGATGATAAAAATATCCTGATTCTCCACAGTTATAACATACCTTTGGCTCCCACGACCACCATATTCTCTACCTCCACGTCCTCTACCACCACATCCTCCATCTCTCCCTCTAAATCCACCACCCCCATTACTTTGAGATATAAGGACAAATCCACCAAACAAGTCCTTAGTACCTAAGGTACTCTCTCAGGCTGCACTGAGTACAATAGTGACAATATCGAAAAAGGAATCCACATCCTTGTTGGCCAACAACTATGACGAATTACTTCATACTCTGTATCCAATCCAGACAACCAACTAAATACAAATAGTCTCTCACGTTGCGCCATCATAACTACATCAATGGAGATCGGTATTGCCATATAAAAATCTTCTGTGGCTCGTTTATACTCATAGTAATATTCCATGATACTTCGCCCATTCTAACTTGGACAACTCACCTCTTAAGCCAAACTATATAATCTTTCCATATTTTTAATCCCAGAAAAACACAGATGCAACAACTCCCATAGCTCTTTCATCGTCGTAACATGTTGCATTGAGAGAGCCATCTTTCTATCAATATAATTGATAATCTGAGAAAATGATCTCTTATCTTCAGCCAACCATAGTTTGACTTCCCTTTCTCCCTCAGGACATAACAAGGTGTTCTTCCTTGCCAAGTCCTCCAATATTGACCTTGACAAGAAAACACTATTCCACAAAATTGGATCCATCACCAGCTAGTATCATATCAATTAATTTCTAGCGTGAGGACACCACTTCAACACTCTTAAGGCCTTCATCTGACGCCATTACTCAAAAATATTGCACTATTTTAATCAATCAAAATAGTACCACAACAAAGTACACCCTCACACCTTCCACAACTAGCATCATGCTACGACAATCAACCTGGAATCATCCCAATCATTTCTCCTAGAGACTCCTAATCCATAGGTTATCATCATACAACCTACATCCCATCAAAAATAAACTTCACAATCAGTGCAAGAAATCTGCACTGAAAGGTAGAAATGAATAAACACATAAAGACACAAGCAGTAGGCCATAAAATGATTGATCTGGATGGTGGTATGGTAGATCTATAGATCTGGTTCTAGGGTAGATCTGGTGCAAATATGATTTTAGGGCAGATCTGGTGGTCGGCAAAGGCTGAAAAGATGCTGATCTAATTCTATCGGCAAGGGATGGAAAAATTCAAATTTGGTGGTCGACAAGGGTTGGAAGGGTTAGGAGATGAGGGGAGGTGGCAAGAAGATGGCGGCTGGATACAGAAAAAGGATGGCTGCTACTTGCTTTGGCTAGGGTTAGGGTTTTGGCTCTGATACCATGTTAATGGAAAAGATAGAATTGTATTTCTCATTCACATCTTCATGAATACAACTCTTTAAATATATAAAAATGGAATAGCTATCATGGTTGCTTTATAATTGTATCCAAACACATATGGAAGCTACACAATTATATCTAACAATCAACTAATTATGGTAGATTTGACCCTGGAATCTCTATAGTAAATACTACTATAATAACCATGATATTGACGACCATAATAGCCATGATATTTTGACTATAATAGCCATGATATTCTAATGTTGGAATCCTTGAGATCATGCTTACCATAGTAGTCATGATCTTGACAACTCATCATAATATCCACCATGATCCTAATATATTTTATTCTTAACAACAACCACCACCAACTGCCTTGTCATCTTAATCACCACATTCCACTAAAACCTAAAGGTCAATGAAACTATTTACATAAAAACTAAATCTAATTTAAATTTCACTTTCACACGCAGTATACTGTAGACAGATATGGACTTGCTTCTCAACCATTTTCTACTCGGTGATCAACATCGTAACAATATCTTCTGAAGCATGAAGGCATTGAACCAGGATTGACGAGGGCATGTGGATGTGGTTTTTCACAGTAGAAAATTCTGCGATGTGTGAAATGCTCAACATAAGAACCTGAGTTTATCTGCCTCCTTCAGATTCAGCCATCATTAGGGTAAGAGAATAAATATTATAAGCAAATTATATCCATTGCAAGTTCATAGATTGTTAAGGAAAGATGAGAAATGCACAGTGGAATTTCTGCTGTATACTCACACACACTTAGTTTTGATTTTGTTCAATGTACAATGAAATAACAAAACAGATGTATACATAAGAATATGTGCTCTTGGGTCAAGTAACAAAACCAATGGCATCCTTGCACAATATCAAATATTGCTTACAAATCTCTGCTGCCTCCGATCATAAATTTGCCTAAGCAATTTGGTAGAATGTTTAACTAATTTTTTGGATCTTGCCATTTCAATATCAGTCAGTGATAAATGTTTAGTGTATTTTTCCATGCAATACCCGACAATAACTTTGCACAATGAGTCCAGGCTAGTAACTTTTGGCATATGCATGGCCCCTTCTGCAACTAAAACTTGATCCACACAAACACAATTATACCTGTTCTTACGAGTAATATCAACTTCTTCGCACTCTAATAACTGGTCATCGTGTTGGCTTAAAATATCCTAACAATTTCATCAATGCATGTATTTATATGCTCTCTTCAAGGGCAATTGAAATAGGAATATTCCATTTTACCCCGCTTACAGCACTTTCTCTAATTTCAATCAGACGGTATGTCATTCTCATCCATATTGAAGTGAGCAAGTAACCAGAAGTGCAAGTTTGCCTCACATATAGCATTCATCTATTGTCTTCTACCAGGCATTGTCTAAACTTTGCAATCTATTATGGGTACACCTGCGGCCTCGGCTTGACACGAGATCGGACTTCAGTTTCTAGTGAGTTGAATGAGACCGGCTTCAATCGATCTCGTTAAGCACATGCAAGTAGTCAATTGAGCTCTTCATTGGGCGCTGACTTCAGCATTCTTTGACTTCAGAGCTAGTAACCTTGGTAACATCCGACCTCCGACCTCAATTATGAATTCAGTTTTGACTAAGATCGGAGGTGCCCACCTCAGCTAAGTACGAACTCCGATTTCAAAGTATCAATTGCTTCAATTTTGAGTTTACTCAACCTCGGAGATACCGACTTCGGCAACATCCAACCTCAATGGTCCCAAATCAAGCTCCGTTTGATGGCATCTATTTCGGCTTAAACTGATCTCTGACCTCAGCATTGATGGACTACTATTCATGAGTATGGACTTCGGCCCAGTGTAACCGGCTATACTCACTAGGTCTAGCCTCTGACCTCAGTTCTAAATTCTATTTTAACTAAGGTCGTAGGTCTTTGCTTCTACTTCATTAGACCACCACGATGGTGCCAAAATCCATTGAAAGTATTAACTTCGGCATAGTATGATCTCCAAACTCATTGGTCCCGACCTCGATTTCACCCATAGTCGGAGGTGCTAAACACTTTATCCGTGATCGAAGATCTCAGCTTTAGCCTTGTCCAATCTCCGACCTCAAATATGTCAGTCAGGTTCTTTCAGCAAACCATGTTGGTTATGCAAAAGCATCATTTCAAGAAGAAAATCATGCCAGATAAGAAAATTGTGACAATCCAAATTGAATATTATCGAAAAAGGTAGTTAATCAGCCAGCCCTGCATCCAAACGTGGAAAGATAAACTCTTTTGGTGCATCAACGCGCAAAAATTGACAATCGATTGAGTCTCCGTACACGATACTAATCCCTCCACTATAAATAGGGGAGAGCGGGGACTCAAAGGTATGCTTTTTTCAACGAATTTCTTCCTCTCTGTTCTCCAATCACTGACTTAAGCATTGGAGGATCCCCGTCGGAGAACAATCTGATCAGGGACTTGTTACAAAACAGAAGATAAGGATAACAAAGAGGTAATGGATGTATCTCCACTACCTAAGACTTTGGTAGTGGATCCATCTGCTAGTGTTACATTAAAGCACTCATTAGATGGTTTATAATGGGATAAGATACCTTGATCGCCTGTCATGTAGTTGGTGGCACCTGAGTCAATAACCCAATATCGAGATGAGGATGAAAGGAAGGCAATTAGATTATCTGTCTTGACTAGAGTAGCTTTAGAGGAGGATGTCGACTACTGAGATTGTTGAAACTGGGTATACCTGGCAAACTTCTCATCAGACATGACTATGGTGCGACCCTCAGGGTGATGAGTAATTGAATCAATTAGATGTGATGCAGCATGAACAAATTTGGGTGCCTAATACTGAGACCGCATCTACTGTATCTGTGGAGGTTTAGGACACTGATGATAAAAATATCCTGATTCTCCACAGTTATAACATACCTTTGGCTCCCACGACCACCATATTCTCTACCTCCACGTCCTCTACCACCACATCCTCCATCTCTCCCTCTAAATCCACCACCCCCATTACTTTGAGATATAAGGACAAATCCACCAAACAAGTCCTTAGTACCTAAGGTACTCTCTCAGGCTGCACTGAGTACAATAGTGACAATATCGAAAAAGGAATCCACATCCTTGTTGGCCAACAACTATGACGAATTACTTCATACTCTGTATCCAATCCAGACAACCAACTAAATACAAATAGTCTCTCACGTTGCGCCATCATAACTACATCAATGGAGATCGGTATTGCCATATAAAAATCTTCTGTGGCTCGTTTATACTCATAGTAATATTCCATGATACTTCGCCCATTCTAACTTGGACAACTCACCTCTTAAGCCAAACTATATAATCTTTCCATATTTTTAATCCCAGAAAAACACAGATGCAACAACTCCCATAGCTCTTTCATCGTCGTAACATGTTGCATTGAGAGAGCCATCTTTCTATCAATATAATTGATAATCTGAGAAAATGATCTCTTATCTTCAGCCAACCATAGTTTGACTTCCCTTTCTCCCTCAGGACATAACAAGGTGTTCTTCCTTGCCAAGTCCTCCAATATTGACCTTGACAAGAAAACACTATTCCACAAAATTGGATCCATCACCAGCTAGTATCATATCAATTAATTTCTAGCGTGAGGACACCACTTCAACACTCTTAAGGCCTTCATCTGACGCCATTACTCAAAAATATTGCACTATTTTAATCAATCAAAATAGTACCACAACAAAGTACACCCTCACACCTTCCACAACTAGCATCATGCTACGACAATCAACCTGGAATCATCCCAATCATTTCTCCTAGAGACTCCTAATCCATAGGTTATCATCATACAACCTACATCCCATCAAAAATAAACTTCACAATCAGTGCAAGAAATCTGCACTGAAAGGTAGAAATGAATAAACACATAAAGACACAAGCAGTAGGCCATAAAATGATTGATCTGGATGGTGGTATGGTAGATCTATAGATCTGGTTCTAGGGTAGATCTGGTGCAAATATGATTTTAGGGCAGATCTGGTGGTCGGCAAAGGCTGAAAAGATGCTGATCTAATTCTATCGGCAAGGGATGGAAAAATTCAAATTTGGTGGTCGACAAGGGTTGGAAGGGTTAGGAGATGAGGGGAGGTGGCAAGAAGATGGCGGCTGGATACAGAAAAAGGATGGCTGCTACTTGCTTTGGCTAGGGTTAGGGTTTTGGCTCTGATACCATGTTAATGGAAAAGATAGAATTGTATTTCTCATTCACATCTTCATGAATACAACTCTTTAAATATATAAAAATGGAATAGCTATCATGGTTGCTTTATAATTGTATCCAAACACATATGGAAGCTACACAATTATATCTAACAATCAACTAATTATGGTAGATTTGACCCTGGAATCTCTATAGTAAATACTACTATAATAACCATGATATTGACGACCATAATAGCCATGATATTTTGACTATAATAGCCATGATATTCTAATGTTGGAATCCTTGAGATCATGCTTACCATAGTAGTCATGATCTTGACAACTCATCATAATATCCACCATGATCCTAATATATTTTATTCTTAACAACAACCACCACCAACTGCCTTGTCATCTTAATCACCACATTCCACTAAAACCTAAAGGTCAATGAAACTATTTACATAAAAACTAAATCTAATTTAAATTTCACTTTCACACGCAGTATACTGTAGACAGATATGGACTTGCTTCTCAACCATTTTCTACTCGGTGATCAACATCGTAACAATATCTTCTGAAGCATGAAGGCATTGAACCAGGATTGACGAGGGCATGTGGATGTGGTTTTTCACAGTAGAAAATTCTGCGATGTGTGAAATGCTCAACATAAGAACCTGAGTTTATCTGCCTCCTTCAGATTCAGCCATCATTAGGGTAAGAGAATAAATATTATAAGCAAATTATATCCATTGCAAGTTCATAGATTGTTAAGGAAAGATGAGAAATGCACAGTGGAATTTCTGCTGTATACTCACACACACTTAGTTTTGATTTTGTTCAATGTACAATGAAATAACAAAACAGATGTATACATAAGAATATGTGCTCTTGGGTCAAGTAACAAAACCAATGGCATCCTTGCACAATATCAAATATTGCTTACAAATCTCTGCTGCCTCCGATCATAAATTTGCCTAAGCAATTTGGTAGAATGTTTAACTAATTTTTTGGATCTTGCCATTTCAATATCAGTCAGTGATAAATGTTTAGTGTATTTTTCCATGCAATACCCGACAATAACTTTGCACAATGAGTCCAGGCTAGTAACTTTTGGCATATGCATGGCCCCTTCTGCAACTAAAACTTGATCCACACAAACACAATTATACCTGTTCTTACGAGTAATATCAACTTCTTCGCACTCTAATAACTGGTCATCGTGTTGGCTTAAAATATCCTAACAATTTCATCAATGCATGTATTTATATGCTCTCTTCAAGGGCAATTGAAATAGGAATATTCCATTTTACCCCGCTTACAGCACTTTCTCTAATTTCAATCAGACGGTATGTCATTCTCATCCATATTGAAGTGAGCAAGTAACCAGAAGTGCAAGTTTGCCTCACATATAGCATTCATCTATTGTCTTCTACCAGGCATTGTCTAAACTTTGCAATCTATTATGGGTACACCTGCGGCCTCGGCTTGACACGAGATCGGACTTCAGTTTCTAGTGAGTTGAATGAGACCGGCTTCAATCGATCTCGTTAAGCACATGCAAGTAGTCAATTGAGCTCTTCATTGGGCGCTGACTTCAGCATTCTTTGACTTCAGAGCTAGTAACCTTGGTAACATCCGACCTCCGACCTCAATTATGAATTCAGTTTTGACTAAGATCGGAGGTGCCCACCTCAGCTGAGTACGAACTCCGATTTCAAAGTATCAATTGCTTCAATTTTGAGTTTACTCAACCTCGGAGATACCGACTTCGGCAACATCCAACCTCAATGGTCCCAAATCAAGCTCCGTTTGATGGCATCTATTTCGGCTTAAACTGATCTCTGACCTCAGCATTGATGGACTACTATTCATGAGTATGGACTTCGGCCCAGTGTAATCGGCTATACTCACTAGGTCTAGCCTCTGACCTCAGTTCTAAATTCTATTTTAACTAAGGTCGTAGGTCTTTGCTTCTACTTCATTAGACCACCACGATGGTGCCAAAATCCATTGAAAGTATTAACTTCGGCATAGTATGATCTCCAAACTCATTGGTCCCGACCTCGATTTCACCCATAGTCGGAGGTGCTAAACACTTTATCCGTGATCGAAGATCTCAGCTTTAGCCTTGTCCAATCTCCGACCTCAAATATGTCAGTCAGGTTCTTTCAGCAAACCATGTTGGTTATGCAAAAGCATCATTTCAAGAAGAAAATCATGCCAGATAAGAAAATTGTGACAATCCAAATTGAATATTATCGAAAAAGGTAGTTAATCAGCCAGCCCTGCATCCAAACGTGGAAAGATAAACTCTTTTGGTGCATCAACGCGCAAAAATTGACAATCGATTGAGTCTCCGTACACGATACTAATCCCTCCACTATAAATAGGGGAGAGCGGGGACTCAAAGGTATGCTTTTTTCAACGAATTTCTTCCTCTCTGTTCTCCAATCACTGACTTAAGCATTGGAGGATCCCCGTCGGAGAACAATCTGATCAGGGACTTGTTTTTGTAGGCATCATTCTAGCACTTCAGCACCTTCAACCAAGGACAACACCTCCGATCTCAGGCCACTAGCTCAGCAACAATAGTTGGTGCTAGAAGAAGGGTATTCTCCTAGCCTTTAATTGGGAATCACTTTTCGAGAGGGAACAAGATGAGACAATGAAGGGGAGCATCGAATGCATCTCGTCACTCTAATGAGGCGCGTCCAAATGACGTTCAACCACCAATCCCCGAGTTTGAACCAGTTCAAATGCCACCACCTCCATAGTCGGCCCTAGCTATATCAAATGAGCAGTTCGACAATCTTGTGCAATAGGTCTAGGCCCTATCTGCTATGATGCACAGGATGCAGCAAACTTCTGCACCTCATCCTCCACTTGATGCTCCAACCCTAGGAAGGAGCCATGCGCCAAGTCGATGCTCACCTTTATGAGATCTGAGGCCCAAACAAAGTCACCACAGTCGACATGTTAGCCCCATCAGGAGGAGACGCGATCGATCACCGACCCCATAGTTAAGAAGGGATTCGACCCCAAGGGACCGATCCCCTCATCATTACGATCCATATTCCCATAGTTAAGAAGGGATTCGACCCCAAGGGATCGATCCCCTCGTCATTATGATCCATATTCAACTTAGGACTTCAATGTGGAAAGGTTTCAGCCCTTCAGGAAATGCAGCAAAAGATCAAGGCATTGCAAGGCTGAGCTCTAGGGGAGGACCTCGGTTTTAACACCAATCCTCCCTTCACTCAAAGAATCTTGGAGGAACCATTACTTGCATGATTTAAAATGTGGCAACTAGAAGCATATGATGGGACATCAGACCCTATCGATCATTTGGAGACCTTCAAGTCTCTGATGCTCCTCCAAGGGGCATCAGATGTAATTCTATGCCGAGCTTTTCTATCAACATTAAGAAAGGCAGCTCGACAGTAGTATTCGGGCCTTTGCCCCGGTTAAATTGATTCTTTTAAATAATTCAAAAAGGCATTCATAGCTAATTACGTCAACAGTCGTCAGCAGCATCGCGGGTCTGACTACCTCATTAGCATCAAGCAAGGGAAGAAAGAACCCCTATGAGATTACATCAAATGCTTCAACGCTGCAATTCTAGAAGTACATGACCTAGATCAGTCTGTGGCTATGACGGCGCTTAAGATCGAACTTTAGAAGAATGATCTCCTCTTCTCACTCAAAAAGTATCCAAAAGATTTTGCTGACATGCTAACAAGAGCGAAAAAAGATACAAAATCAGAAGAGGCTTGGGCTCGACATGGAGAAAATCCCAACCAGGAGGCTGAAAAGAATAAAGGAGACAAGAAAGATAAGAAGTCTGAGGTCCAGTCGAACAAACGACGATGATCCTACTCACCTCCCCGAAATGTTCAAGCTCGATCATCGTCGGAACGACGTCGAGCTCGATCCTCACTTCGAAGGTTTAACAATTATGCACCTCTTAACACTCTAAGAGCTTAGATCCTGATGGAAATTGAGCACCGAGAAAATCTACCGAGGCCAAAGAAGATGATGGCTCCGCCACATGTACGAGATCCGAGGAAGTATTGCCGGTATCATCGAGATCACGGGCATAATATAGAAGAATGTCGGCAGCTAAAAGATGAGATCAAATCACTCATCCAATGGGGACGACTGAAGAGGTACGTAGCGAAGGACCGGATCCAAGGGAGCCAAGACATGAGCCACCTCAGTCGAAAGAGCTACGAGAGAATAGAGAGAATAGACCTATAATAGGGGTCATCCACACCCTCTCGGGCATACAATATGAAGACTTTGTACCCAAACTAAATCAGACTGATGATGGAGGAGGTCGAAATGAAAAGCGAAGCAGGAGAAGAGAAGAATTGAGGAAGATAGTACCCTCTCTGATGATGATCTCGAAGCAGTCATATGCCCGCATAATGATTCAGTTGTAGTTACTTTAAATATTTTTGATTATGATATACGACAAGTTTTAATTGATAATGAAAGCTCCACAGATATTTTATTTTATGATGCTTTTGTTCGAATGGGCTTGTCTTGTAATTGCCTAAAAAAAGTGCATCTCCATTGGTCAGATTTTCTAGCAATATTGTGCCTGTAGAAGGAGCCATATCACTCCCTATGACCGTAGGACGACCTCCAAAGCAGTCAACAATTCTGATCAATTTCTTGGTCATAAAGATTCCCTCTGCATATAATGCGATTCTAGGCCGACCTGCATTGAATGATTTTAGAGCCCTGTTAATGAAGTTCCCCACTTTCTAAGGAGTAAGAGAAGTTCGAGGAGATTAGCAGATGACCAAAGCATGCTA
This sequence comes from Cocos nucifera, assembly GCA_006176705.1. NCBI lineage: Eukaryota > Viridiplantae > Streptophyta > Magnoliopsida > Arecales > Arecaceae > Cocos > Cocos nucifera. The sequence continues at coordinate 1,020,423 of QRFJ01000020.1, forward strand.
TATGGCAGCTTTATGTGGGGAGGCATCTAAAGAACCTCTTCCACCTGAAGAGCTTGATATCCGAGATGAACTAACTGCATAGTGAGGTCAGCCAATAGAAGAACTTATTCTAGTGACCTTGGAGGAGAGAGGTCCAACCAAAACAATCCAAATTGGTTCCAATCTAAGTGAAGAGGATCGTCACCATCTTACCTCATTTCTGTAATCCAATATCGATATTTTCACCTAGATAGCTTTAGATATGCCGAAAATAAATCCAGAGGTGATCGTACATCGTCTGAACATGAATTTGAACCACCTTCCATCAGACAGAAGAGGAATGTCGCACCAGAGCGTTAGAAGGTGATAGAAAAAGAGATGGATAAGCTCTTGAAGGCCGGATTCATACATGAAGTCAATTATCCTCAGTGGCTGGCTAACATTATACTGGTTAAAAAGGCTAGCAGAAAGTGGCGAGTGTGTGTTGATTGCACTAGCCTTAATAAGGCCTGCCCCAAAAATAGTTATCCATTACCTCGGATTGACCAATTGGTGGATGCTACATCAAAACACCAGCTCTTCTCCTTCATGGATGCTTTCTCTGGATACAACCAAATCCGAATGGCTCCTGAGGATGAGGAAAGAACAGCTTTTATTACTGACCGAGGTCTTTTTTGTTATAGGATCATAAAGTTTGGCTTAAAGATTGCAGGAGCAACCTATCAACGGCTCGTCAACAAAATTTTTAAGACCCAAATCAAAAGGAATATGGAGGTGTACGTTAATGATATGCTCATCAAGAGTGCTGCTGCTGAGCACCATATTACCGATCTTGAGGAGATCTTTAAAATATTGTGGCACTTTCGCCTCAAGCTCAATCTTAATAAATGCGCTTTTGGTATTACCTCTGGAAAATACTTCAACTTCATGGTGTTGCAACAAGGAATCAAAGCCAATTTGAAGAAGATACGAGCACTTCAGGAGATGAAGCCGCCAAAGTCAATCAAGGAGGTACAATGCCTATTGGAAGACTGGTGGCTCTTAGCAAGTTCCTCTCGAGGTCGGTTGAGAGGAATCTTCCCTTCTTCCAAGCTTTTAAGTGAAGAATTTTCAGTGGATAGAGGAATGCCAGACAGCTTTTGATGAGCTCAAAAAGTACCTATGTTCCCCACCTCTTCTCAGTAAGCTAGAGCCCGAAGAGACTTTGTATCTATATCTGGCAATTTCTCTATAGGCAATTAGCTCGATCCTCGTCTATGTTGCTGAAATCGGTATATTATGTGAGCCGAGTTCTTCATGATGCTGAGACTAGATATGCAAAACTTAAGATAATAGTATATGCTCTAATTCTTTCAGTAAGGAAGTTGTGCCCATGTTTCTAAGCACATACGATTGCGGTCCTCACTGACCAACCTATTAAGGCCATACTTCACCAACCGGATACATCAGGTCAGCTTACCAGATGGACCATTGAACTTATAGAATTTAGTGTGAAGTATCTCCCGCATTCGTCTATCAAAGCACAGGCCTTAGATAACTTCATCTTTGAATGCACCATATCTGAAGAAGAGTTGCGTCGAGCTCAGAAGTTCAAGACATGCAAGAGTGCTGGACTCTTCATGTAGATGGCTCTTCCAACATGACGGGATCTGGAGCAAGAGTTATTCTTACTAGTCCAGATTGAGTGGTTATTGAATATACTTTACGCTTCAAATTCAAAGTTTTCAATAACGAAGCTGAGTATAAAGCCTTAATAGCTGGACTCAAAATTACCAAGGAATTAGGAATCCGCAACTTAAGGGTCTACAGCGACTCGCAGCTCGTGGGCCACATACAAGATGAATATGAAGCGTGAGAACTAATCATGATCAAATATTTGGGGAAAGTAAAGGGCCTCACTTCCAACTTCATCACTTTTAGTATCCAGCATCTTCTAGAACAGAAAATGCTAAAACAGACCTGCTATCGCGACTAGCCACCCTTGAAGCAAACATCCAAAGGAGCTCATATATGGAGACACTTGATCATCCGAGTATTAAAGAGGCTTCGATCATGCGAACAAAGTCTGAACCGAGCTGGATGGATCCACTCATTCGATTCACAATGGATGGGATCTTGCCTTCCAACTGAGATGAAGCTAAAATGTTGAGATTCCAAGTAGCTCGATATTTAATGTACGAGGGAAAGCTATATAGGAGGTCTTATTTGTTGCCACTCCAGTGCCTTACCCCCTCGGAAGCCAACTACGTCCTACGAGAAGTTCATGAAGACATTTACAGTAACCACCTAAAGGGCAGGGCCTTAGCCCATAAGATGCTCCAACAAAGATATTATTGGCCGACCATACGACAAGACAACTAAGCTCATGCAGAGGTATGACTAGTATCAATGAAACTCAAAGATTCAACGTCGGCCTTCAACTTCCCTAGCACCAATAACGACCCCTTGACCTTTCACATAGTAGGAAATGGACATTCTTGGACCCTTTCCAATCGTAGTAGCTCAAAAGAAGTTTTTGCTTATTGCGATCGATTACTTTACGAAGTGGATTGAGGCTTAGGCATTAGCACGTATCATCGAAGCCAAGATTACATCTTTATATGGAAATCAATTATCTATAGATATGGCTTACCGTGGGCTATTATTACTGATAATGGACGTTAGTCTGATAACTCCAAGTACAGAAAGTTTTGCACAGACCTCAAAATTGCTCACCGTCTAACCTCAATTGCTCACCCTCAAAGCAATTGGAAGGCTGAAGTCACCAATTGGACCTTACTACAAGGACTTAAGTCCAGGCTAGACCAAACTAAAAGATATTGGATGGAAGAACTTTTCAACGTACTCTGGACTTATCACATGATGCAACGAGTTCCAACTGAAGAGACCCCATTCAATTTGGCTTTCGGGATAAAGGCAGTGATACCTCTAGAGATCGGCATACCCTCACTATAGGTTGAGAAATTCAATGAAGTAGATAATTTCGTCGATCTAAGGATGAACCTGGACTTGTTGGAAGAAATGCAAGAGCAAGCTCGCTCTCGATGGTGAATTATCAATGATGAGTGGCTCGGTACTATAATAACAGAGTCAAAGGAAAGGTATTCCATGTTAGGGACTTCGTCCTATGAAGAGTGAATTTGTCACAACCATCAGATCGAGACAAGCTGTCACTAAACTGAAAAGGCTCATATCAGATCGATGAAGTGGCGCAATTAGGAGCATATCGACTTCATCGACTTGATGGGACTCCAATCCCCCGAACTTGGAGTGCCAAAAATTTACAAGTTTATTATCCTTAATGTAATTTTCAGTCTCAATATCAATAAAATTTATTTTTTACAGAATCAAAAAATTGCTTTTTCATATTCCCGACACGATCCACACCAACTAACATCAGCTAACAGGCATCTTCGATCCATGGACGAGCCAAACTAAAAATCTTAGGACAAATTGGTCTTGCTCCTTGACATCGGAGATTGATAAAAATCAATAGCCGAACTGAAATCTTGAGCCAAATTGGCCTTCATGTTATTGAGATTGGAGATCAGTAAAAATCGATGTCAATTGAGAAATAATCTTTATTTTCAAATGGCTTGAGACAAAATGAACAACAAAGCTCCGAAGTCGGAACAAAACTTAAACTAACCTCAGACAAATCCCAAAATGGTGAAGACTAAACAACTTGGAAAAGAAAACAGGTATGATAGAAGAAAATTTAAACATTTTCATTCTTGTAAAACATTTGTATAATAATAGGCCGACCTCATACAAAAAATACTTCGAAAAAAACTAAAGTTACCAAAAATCAGCCTTCGGGTATATCCAAATCTGATTATAAAAAAAAAAGAAATGATGAATGATGAATAAAATGGGTGATGAAGACAAAGGTGAAAATGAAAAAGTTCGAGCTCCAAAATTTATCCGAAGAAGAGAATCATACGAGTCTTTCACTTGGTACCCTACTCACTCAGCATCCAAGGCCTTGACATCAGCCTTAAAGATTGCACCTCGAAGTACTTCACAGGCGACACGATTGTTCGCGAAGCCCAACCTCTAATCTTTGCCACTTTGTTCTAGGCAGGCAGTTGATTTTTTGAATGCGACCAAAACTTCAGGTCATGAGAAAATCTTCATCAAGATCCAGGCGTAGACGAGCCTCAGAGAGTCGATGATGCAAAAGAAGGGAGAACTGGCTCCCTCGAAGCTACTGACCTGAGTGAGACAGCAGCTTTGACCTCAGGACCCTTTTTGGGGGGTTGATCCTCGAGCTGTGTAGTCCCAGCAGCAGGCTGGGCTAGAACGGCCTCAACACGGGCACGTTTGGAAGCTGAGGTCTCTCTCGTGGATTTCTTCTTTCTTGCTATGTGGCGAAGAGCTTCAGCTTCCTTGAACTTCATTTCTGAAAGATACCAAGAAAAAGATTAGTTTGAAGAAAACCGAACTGCAAAACTTGAAAAACTGAACTTACTTTCTAGGTCGGTCGGGCTCAATCCAACCTAAAACAATCTCTTCTCTATGAGGAAATAATGAAATATCCAGACGCCATGACTGAGAATGTATTATAGGGTCTCCTCCTCGACATCTAAAAGTACTGAAGCCTTATTAACCAACTTCCGAGGTTGGCTCCATGAAGTACCGAAGTTCCATGGCTACTCGATCGAAATAAAAAACAAGCGCTCCTTCCATTGTGAACTGAAGGAGCACTTTTGCAGAGGCAGCACTTCGACCGAGGTGAAGCATACCACTATCCGATCTCTTTAGGGTGCTCCTTAAATGAGAAGCATGCTTTGAAGGGGCGGATGGTGGGCTCAACACTAAGGAGATGGATGATAAAAGCCACTATGGAGTGCCATGAGTTTGGTGCTATACAGCAGGGGGGAATCTCATAAGCCCTGAGGAACTCGATGATGAAAAAGTAAAAAGTCTTAGGCTGACTTTAAGAGATTCCTCATAAAGACTAACCCGACCCCAAGGAGGAAGGGCTATTTGGTCCTCAAGACCGGCTACCTTCAGTTTAAACTCCGAAGGAATTCAGTACCAAAGGTGCAAAACCTCCAAATCCTCATAAGAAAGGACTGAAGGAATTCAAAAAGAGCCATAGTTCGGTAACTCTTTAACCTTGAAATAATCTGAGGAACCCACTTTAGAAGGACTACCTTCAGCCGATTCCTCAATTGAAGATTGAGAAGTCGAAGACAAGCTTAGACTGCTCATCTCCAAAAAATTCCTATGTAGAAAAGAAAAAAGAAAGTGAAGATCTACCCAAGGTTAACGACCGAAAAGACCAAAAGAAGAAACTTCAGAGATTGGAGTTTGGCAAGACAATGGAGATCAGCTACAACTCAGAACAAATGTCAGCCGGCGGTGATCTCTGGAAGATCATCGAAAATCGCCTGGTGATTGCTCTTCAAGCTCTAAAGGGGAGAAAGGGTCAAGTGGTGGAGCCCCCAACTACAGTGAACCCCTATTTATAAGAGGTCGGACAACCCTAATTCCACGTCAGTTCACGTAGCTACCGTGGATGGCTACCATTTGTCGAGTTTTGATTGGCTAACATATGTTCGACGGTTTGGATTAGCTGATTATGGCATCAATGGTTCAGATCAATGACACATGGTGGGATCTTATCGGCTCTTCAATAGCTCCTTGATGTAGGATTCAGATTGACCTCGGCCATGTGCAATTACTCCTGACGCCCGACCTCGGCTCTAGTTCAAGGCCAAGAGTGGGGGGTATCTATTGTAGGTATACATACGGCCTCAGCTTGATGCGAGATCGAACTTCAGTTTCTAGTGAGTTGAACGAGATCGGCTTCAGTTGATCTCATTAAGCACATGCAGGCAATCAATCGAGCTCTTCATTGGGCACCGACTTCAGCATTCTTTGACTTCGAAGCTAGTAACCTTGGTAACATCCAACCTCTGACCTCAATTATGAATTCAATTTTGACTAAGATCGGAGGTGCCCACTTTAGTTGAGTACAAACTCCGATCTTAATGTATTAATTACTTTAATTTTGAGTTCACTCAACCTCGGAGATATCGACTTTGCAAAATCCGACCTTGACGGTCCCAAATCAAGCTCCGCTTAATGACATCTATTTCGTGGCTTAAACTGATCTCCAACCTCGACAGTGATGGACTGCTATTCATGAGTATGGACTTCAGCCTAATGCAACCGGCCGGACTCGTTAGGTTCGGCCTCCGACCTCAGTTCTAAATCCTGTTTTAACTAAAGTCACGGGTCTTTGCTTCTACTTCATTAGACCATCTTGATGGTGCCAGAATCTATTGAAAGTATTAACTTTGGTTTAGTATGATCTCCGAACTCATTGGTCCCGACCTTGATTTCACCCATTGTCGAAGGTGGTAAACGCTTTACCCATGATCGGAGGTCTTGGTTTTGGCCTTGTCCAATCTTCGACCTTAGAAATGTCAGCCAGGTTCTTTCAGCAAATCATATCGATTATGCGAAAGCATCATTTTAGGAAGAAAATTATGTCAGATAAGGAAATCACGATGATCCAGATTGAATCTTATCAAAAAAGACAATTAATCAGCCAGCCTCGCATCCAAACGTGAAAAAATAAACTCTTCTGGCATGTCGACGTGCAAAAATCGAAAGTTGGTTAAGTCTCCCTAACGTACACGACACTAGCCCCTCCATTATTAATAGGAGCAGGGATCCAAAGATATGCTTTTCTTAATGAATTTCTCCTTCTTTATTCTCCAACTACTGACTTGAGCGTCGAAGAATCCCGTCGGAAAATAATCCGGCCAAGAACTTATTTTTGTGGGTGTCGCTCTAGTACTTCAGCACCTTCAGCCGAGGACAAGACCTCCAATCTCAAACCGGCAGTTCGGCAACAATACAATCAACACCCACATAGCTGCAAACACAGCTACACTGATACTATAAAAGCTTGCTTGCACCAGAAATTAATTCGGTCTCGCCACATCTCCCAAATGCTTCTTCATCCTAATTCTATCGAATGCTTTTGCTGTTGTTGGCTTCTTCTCACACTATTTAACTACTCAATGTAACAAGTTGATGTAATTCATCTGAAGGTTGGTTCTGTTGAATTGTGTCTCAACTTTTTTCTTTTGTTGCCAAGAACTCACACATAATTTGGGTCCATCAAATCTACATAAACTGTCAAATTGTCCAAGTTAATTTAGTTCAAAGAAGATAGAACATCAAGATCTAAGATCAACATCTGCTTCCTATTACAAAATTATCATCTATAGCTGCACCTGCATGTATGATTGTTGCAAAAATTTATGAAATTCTATGATATCTTTGGACATGTTCATATATTTGGAAAATCTCAATGCCAATCAACCAAACTAAGATTTTTTTTTTAATCAAGGATGACCATAAAAAACAAGAGTGCTGTTCTAGAAGTGGTTATTCTACTCCAGAGATCACTGGTATCTTTGACAGCAATCTCAAGGATAACAAAAACCGTATTCATCATAAGCCATCTCTAAAAGTACCGGGCTTTTGTAGTTTAAGACCAGATCTACAGTGCCATTACATCTGCTCAGTTATTCAAGCCCTGTGGCCAATTTCTAAACAAATATTTAAAATTTAATATTATACCTCAGAATTCAGTTCTTTCAGGTCATTATCAATGGAAAAAAGCTGAAGTGCTTTTGCTTATTTTTCCCATTTTTTCATTATAGTAGGTCAATAAATGCAATGATAATGCAAATAATCAATTAAACTTGCAGAAAAAATTTTAAAAAGAAGAAACTACAATGCTGCATCAGAAAACAATTAATTTTGGAATCAAATAACCAATCAGAAACAGTTTCACATGGTCTTTCTGAAATCATTACCCATGTGCCAATATCAAATAGCTCCTCTTTAGCAATTGCAATACATATGCTGAATAATAGTCTGTCGCTGCCTTAAATTCTGCTCCAATATCCTCTAGCTTGCTGAACCTCTAATGGCATCAATCATGTCCCTTTGGAATTACCGTAATAAGCCTATTAAGCCATGATGTGTTGCATTTTTATAGTAATTATTATTATTAGTTTTAATAATTTTGATAAAATTGGTATAATAATTAACTAAATAAATATAAGAACCTGATATGTTTTATATCAATTGCAGGTAATTGAGTTAGGTCACATCTAATTGATCTTAACCATGCTTTAAAGGTCAAAATTAAGTAAAATTGATTGAGTCCAATTTAGCAAGGTTTGTCATTCGAAGTCATCAGGGTCGTGCATCAAAATCAGAGTTCATCTCGAAGCAGAATAACCAAATCAAGATATCAGTGGACCCCACATCTCATCCTTTTTGGCATTATCAGTAAAGTAAAGAAATCAAAGGTGTAAGAAACAAATCAAGCAGTTAATCTCTCTCATCTAGTCAACCAATCTAAATTTTAGATACTTTAGCATAAGGATTCCTAAAAGGCAAGCTACAGAACTCCAAATTGAGCAAGACCAAATCCTACAAAATTCTGAGAGAAGCAAGGAAGGAACATAATTTATAAAATTGAATTTAGATTCTAGATGAGGTGGTTACAGCAGGTTGAAGTTGGTAACAATATTGGATATAATGAGAAACACTCGATACATCCGATTCTTCCTAGTTTTTCTTGGCACAGAGATCCGATATGACAACAAATTTTTGATGGTAAGGAGCTATCATGTAAAGAATTAAATAAAAAAGAATCAGAATCCAAACTAATTTTGCATGAGGAGCAAACTTGGAAAGAATTGGGATAAATTCTTAGAAAACCTGATTTGGGCAGCTGAAACTTTACTTTATTTTGGAGATTTTGTGGATCCAGAAAGGCTGGAGAATGAAAGAATCCTTCTCCTCTAATTAACCATGCCTTATTTCCTTCTTTTACCATGGAAATGAGAATAAAATCAAAAAAATTTGGATAGCATAAGGAGTAGATGGCTGGTGGTTGCTTGAAGCTTATCCAAAGGAGGAAAGATTCTATACCAAATAAAAAGAATTATACAAAGAATAAAATCATGAAGAAAATACTACCTTAACCCTAGCCCTAGCCCTATTTAAGGATCCTAAAATACATTCAAAAAAAAAAAAAAAAAAAAAAAAGAATTATCTTTGAAAGCTGAAAATCAAGCAAGGAGAATTTGGGGCATTTGAAAGATTTGAAGAGAGGATTCATTCGGTTCTACAGTTTCTTCAGAATTTTTAATTCTTTTTTCTTGTCTATTTTGAATTTATTTTTTAGAACTCATTGTTAGGATGATTTTGGAACTTTATTCAAGTAAACTTGAGTTTGATTTTGATATCATGAAAAGCTAAATTTTTAGCTAGGGTACCTGATGTAACTTGGATTCGATTTTAATTTCAGATCTTGTATTAATTTTCTTTGTTAATGCAATTGCTTGTTATTTGCACTTAATGCTTTTAAGTATTATTATCTTTGGTACTTGATTGATTTTGATTTATAATTGGTACTGAAAAAAAAATTATAAATTGGAGTTAATAATAAGCATCATAGAAATAATAATTAGAGTAGGAGCAGAATATTTGATCCATCGGATCTTAAGAATAATCACTATATTTAATGAACTAATTGAAATCTATTTTATTATTAGAAAACAGATTATAGATTTTAATTAGTATTTTTAATAAGTCTCAGAAGAGATTATTAAATAATTTAGGATTATTGATTCTTGCATTAATAATTAAATTTAGATTATTAATCAGAATACCTGAAATAGATAATTGATCCAAGTGAAATCAGATATATCCTAGTGCTTTATTAATCGAATTTTGATTCAGCTTTCATTGAGTTCTTTAGAGTTAATTTTAGCTTTAGTTTTCATTGTCATTTAGTTTCGATCATTCAAATATTAGTAGAATCAACGTTCATTTTTAATAATTAAATTTAGTCCTCATGAAAATGATCTCTTATTCATCATTGTATTACTTAAGCAATTTTGCGCACTTACGAAATAGGCTATTAAATTTTTGACACCGTTGCTGGGGAATGGAGCTTTAATATCAAGAATAGTTGATTTTACTAGTAATCTAACATTTTCTTTATTATTTTCTGGATATTTAAAAAAATTAAATACTTTACTACTTTTCAATTTTTATTTCTTGCTTTAAATTTTTTATATATGATAGATCTCTATGGTTTCTAGTTATATTATCTTAATTGCATGGTTTAATAATTATTTTATTTTGCATAATTAACTTACTGCTTATTATTCTTAGATATTTTTTGCTTTTTATAGTTTAAAATAATTTACTATTTTTTATAGCATAGTGATTTTTTTTAGACTTAATCACTTAAACTTACTTTTTTGCAAAACCCCAAAAAAAATAAAAAAATAAAAGATAAAAAATTAATTAAAAAATAATAAGAAAATACTGACATTTCATAATACTTAACTAATATAGCATAACCAAAAATATTTTTTAAAAAAATTTAACTTGATTGAACATCTTGTTTCTTTGCATTGCATCTCCATAATTAACTTTAAGGGTACTTAACCCATTAATCAGATAAGATGGGGATTTGATCATCCTTCCTTAGTCTAAAAATCATATTTTTTATCCTGCATAACTTAGACCTTAATCTAAAATCAATTAGACGTTGGCCCTAGGATAGTCGAGCTCAATAGGATAAGAAAGCTCTAGAGTTGGATCGGATTTAGATTGATTAGTTGCTCGGTGTCTAAGGCAAGTGATTTAAGAAGATGGTTTTCAATTGATTTTATTGTCTGATCTAGCCAACTTAATTGGTGTCTAAGAAAAGCAACAAGCAGTGAACCTTTCATATCTTACACTTAACTGGCCGAGAGAGTTAGTTAATTTTGGGCTTGGAGTGCTTGAAGACGGTCTTGAAATAGTTAGGAGCTATCTAGATTTAGATAAATTCTAGGATAGATAGTCCATTTTGTGCTAACTTATTTGCCATTAAAATTTAAATCTAATTAAAACACTCTTCTCTTTCATCTCTAGATTTATGACTCTTTAGGACTCATCTTTAGAACTCTTTTTTTCTATCTCTCCTTCCTCTTCTCTCTTCTCTTTAAAATAATAATAATAATAATAATAATAATAATCTTTCAAAATTGCAACTTGGAAAAGAGAATTGGGTCGACTTATGAGAATTGAATCAAAGCCTATTTCAAGTCAAGAAATCAATCGCACCCATAGATAAACAGAAAAGCCATCAGAGAAGAGAAGGAATTTGAGGCAAAAGTAGAAATAGCTGAAGATACAAGGAGAGAAGTTGTTGTAGTAGAAATAATGAGGTTGTTAGAGAGGCAAACCCTAGGGCATTGCAAGATTATGCCATGCCTATCGTGAATGGAGCTTCATCTAGCATCACAAGGCCATCTGCGCAGGCAAACAACTTTGAGATCAAGCTTGCTTTGATCCAAATGATCTAAACAGCAATTCAGTTTGGAGGATTGCCCAATGATGACCCTAATGTGCATATTGCAAACTTCTTGGAGATATGTGATATCCTCAAGCAGAATGGAGTATCAGATGATGTAATTTGGCTAAGATTGTTCCCGTTTTCACTTAGAGACAAGGCTAGAGCATGGTTACAGTCTCTTCCTGCTGGCTCGATCACCACATGGAATGACTTAGCATAAAAATTTTTGGCAAAATTCTTTCCACCTGCTAAAACTGCCAAATTGAAGACCAACATCTAAACCTTCATGCAATTTGATATGGAGACCTTATATGAAGCTTGGAAAAGATTTAAGGATCTGCTTAGAAGGTGTCCGCACCATGGGCTACCTAAATGGTTGGTTGTGCAAACCTTCTACAATGGATTGAATAACCATACTAGAATTAATATTGATATTGCTACTGAAAGTTCATTGATGGAGAAGTCGCTTGATGAGGCCTATGATCTTTTAGAGGAAATGGCAACAACAATTACCAATAGCCCAATGAGAGGAACATGGCGAGGAGGCCTGCTGGGTTCATAAGATAGACGCTATTATTGCACTCAATGCAAAGATAGATACTATTTTCAAAAAATTAGATCATTTATTTATTAATACTGTTAATACTCATGTGCAGACCTGTGAGATGTGTACTGGGCAATATGTTACTCGAGATTTTTCGATTGACCGCTCATTCATGCCTTCAGTACAAGAACAAGTGCAATATGTGACAAACCAAGGAAGGCAATAGAACAATCTATACTTAAACACCTACACACCTGCCTGGAAGAACCATCCAAACTTTTTCTGAGAAAATCAGCAGCAACAATAGAATTATCAAAATAGAGGACCACCTAGTTTCTCACAAAAAGAAAAGAAGTCTAACCTGGAAGAATTGGTTGCAACTCTTACCAAGGCCACTACTGATTTTATGGGTGAAACTAAGGCAAACTTTCAAAACTAGCAAGCTGCCATTAAGAACTTGGAAGTATAAATGGGACAGTTGGCCAATATGGTAGCTAATAGAACTTAAGGATCATTGCCTAGCAATACTGAAACGAACCCGAAAGAGCATGTGAAGGCAATTACCTTAAGAAGTGGCAAACAACTTGGAGAACAACCAAGGAAAGAGCCTGTTAAGGAGCAAGTAAAGAAACAAACTCAAGAAGAGACTATGATCGAAGAGAAGCTAAAAGAGAAAAAGGAAGAGCCAGTAAAGCCCTACATCCGACCAAGTTCTTTTCCTCAAAGGCTCAAGCAAAGTAAGGATGACAAGAACTTTCTAAAATTTTTGAAGGTTTTCAAGAAACTACACATAAATATTCCATTTGCTGAGGCATTAGCCCAGATGCCTAGCTATGTCAAATTCTTGAAGGATATCCTTTCCAAAAAGAGAAGGCTAGAGGACCATAAGACAGTCATGCTCACTGAAGAATGCAGTGCAATCATTCAGAACAAGTTGCCATCAAAACTAAAGGATCCAGGGAGTTTTACAATTTCATGCAATATTGGCAATATCGAATTCACTAAATCATTATGTGATTTAGGTGCTAGCATTAACTTGATATCGTTATCTATTTTTAGGAAGCTTGGACTAGGGGATGTGAAACCGACTAGTATTTTATTACAACTAGCTGATCGATCAGTGACATATCTTAGAGGCATAGTGAAGGATGTGTTAGTCAAGGTGGACAAATTTATCTTTCCAGTGGATTTCATTATCTTGGATATGGAGGAAGATAGAGAGGTTCCTTTGATATTGGGGCGTCCATTCCTTGCAACTGGCAAGGCACTTATAGATGTCCATGAGGGTAAGCTTACTTTAAGAGTGGGACAAGAAGAGGTAATTTTTAATGTGCTCAATTCTTCTAAATATCCTCTTGAGAATGATGAGTATTTTAGATTAGATGTGATTAATGAATTTATTAATGAAATAATTGATAATTCTAAATATGACTTGATTGATTATGTTGAAGAGAAAATTATTAAAAATAAATTTGAACAGTTAATTGAGCATGCTGATGTGTTAAATTATATTGAGAAAATATAGGATTCAGTAGAAGCTAACCCAATCCCCAAGCTTGAGCTTAAGCAGCTTTCTTTTCACTTAAGATATGCATTCTTGAGAGACATCCATTTTTTCTGTCATTATATCTGCTCATTTATCTACTGAACAAGAAAAAAAATTATTGCATGTATTGAGAAAGCATAAGAAAGCACTAGGCTAATCTATTGATGATATTAAGGAGATTAGTCCCAGTATATGCATGCATAAAATTTTAATGGAAGATAACTACAAACCTTCAATTGAAAATCAATGTAGGTTAAATCCTAATATGAAGGAAGTAGTTAGAGCTGAAGTAATAAAATTACTTGATACAGGAATTATCTATCCTATTTCTGATAGTAATTGGGTAAGTCCTGTTCAAGTAGTTCCTAAAAAAGGGGGGATGATTGTTATTATAAATGATAGAAATGAGCTGATACCCATTAGGACAGTCACTGGTTGGTGTGTGTGTGTATTGATTATAGAAAGTTAAACAAAGCCACATGCAATGACCATTTTTTCTTGCCTTTTATTGACCAGATGCTTGAGAGATTGTCTGGATATCCCTTCTACTATTTTCTAGATGGTTATTCAGGATATTTTTAAATTTCTATTGCATCTGAGGACCGAGAAAAAACTATATTTACTTATCCATATGAAACATTTGCATATAAGAGAATGTCATTTGGGTTATGTAATGCACTTGCAACTTTTCAAAGGTGTATGATGTCTATATTCTCTAACATAGTTGAAAAATTTATTAAAATCTTTATGGATGATTTTTTAATTTTTGGTCCTTCTTTTGATATGTGTTTGACTAACCTCTCCCAAGTTTTACAGCATTGTGAAGAAACTAATCTTGTATTGAATTGGAAGAAGTATCATTTTATGGTGCAGGAAGGAGTAGTGTTAGGACACAAGATTTTATCTAGAGGCATAGAAGTAGACAAAACAAAGATGGAGGTCATTGAAAAATTACCACCACCAACATCTGTTAAAGAAGTGAGGAGTGTCTTAGGACATGCTGGCTTCTATAGAAGATTTATAAAATACTTCTCCAAAATTATCAAACCTCTTTATAATTTATTGATCAAGGATGTGCCTTTTAAATTTACTGATGAGTGTTTGGTTACTTTTAACAGGTTAAAGAAAGAATTAATTTCAGCTCCCATCATCACTGCATCTGATTGGAATTTACCATTTGAACTTATGTGTGATACAAGCGAATATTGTATAGGTGCAGTCTTGGGACAAAGAAAGGGGAACAGACTTCATGTGGTGTACTATGCAAGTCGGACACTAAATGATGCACAGTTGAACTATGCCACCACAGAGAAGGAGTTGCTTACTATTGTTTTTGCTTTTGATAAATTTAGACCATATCTTATAGGAGCAAAAATAATAGTTTATACTAACCACTCAGCAATTAAATATTTACTTGAAAAAAAGGATGCGAAACCAAAGACTAATTCATTAGGTGCTCTTATTGCAGGAATTTGACTTGCAGATTAGGGACAAGAAAGGAGTAGAAAATCTTGTAGCAGATCACTTATCCTGGTTAGAATTAGGTAAAAAAATTGAAGACACTAAAGTATCCATTAACGAGTCATTTTTTGATGAGCAGTTATTTACATTACTCATATCTAGCACACCCTGGTATGCTAATATTATTAATTTTAAGGCATGTAATATTATTCCTTCTAAATTTAATTACCAGTAGAAAAAAAATTTTACATGATGCAAAATATTATTTTTGGGAGGATCCATATTTATATAAGTATTATCCAGATTAGCTTATTAGGAAATATGTGCCTGATGATGAAATTAAAAATATTTTAAAACACTGCCATTCATTAGTGTGGGGGCCATTTTGGATCCAGCAAAATAGCTGCTAAGATATTACAGTGTGATTTTTATTGGCCTAACATATTTAAAAATGCTATTGCTTTTGTTTCTTCTTGTAACCGATGTCAAAGAACTGAAAATATTTCTTTTAGATAGAAAATACCACTAATTAATATCTTTGAGGTAGAGCTATTTGATGTGTGGGGATTAGATTTTATGGAGCCTTTTCCACCTCATTTAAATTAATACATCTTGGTGGCAGTGGACTATGTATCTAAATAGATCGAGATAGTAGCACTTTTCTCTAATGATGCCAAGAGTATGCTCAAGTTCTTAAAGAAATACATATTCACACACTTTGGTATTTTAAGGGCAATCATCACGAATGGAGGTAAGCATTTTTGTGATCGTTATTTGGATTCTCTACTTACAAAATATGGAATTACTCATCATGTAGGTACACCATATCATCCACAAATAAGTGGACAAGTAAAGATCTCTAACCATGAAATTAAAAGGATATTAAAGACTACTGTCAACTCATCGAAAAATGATTGGTCCCTAAAATTAGATGATGCATTATGAACATATAGAACAGCATTAATACCAATTGGGATGTCCCCATATCGCCTAGTTTATGAAAAAGCATGCCACTTACCTGTGGAGCTAGAGCATCAAGCTTATTGGGCAACTAGATTGCTAAATTTTAATATGAAAGCTGCTGAGGAGAAAAGGTTATTACAACTTAATAAACTTGATGAGTTCCGCCTCCATGCATATGAAAATGCAAGAATTTACAAGGAGAGAATGAAAAAATGGCATGACAAACATATTGTGAGACGTGAATTTCAAGTAGGACAAAAGGTGTCACTGTATAACTTCTACCTAAAACTATTTCCAGACAAGCTCCGATCTAGGTGGTCAGGTCCATTTGAGATTGTACAAGTTTTTCCACATGGAGCTGTTAAGCCGAAGAGTGGTGATAGGACCTTCAAGATCAATGGGCAAAGATTGAAGAAATATATTGATGGAGGATTTGAGCAACCAAAAACCTCCATATCGCTGACATAATATATTGGGATAGTCAAGCTAACGTCTATAAACTAGCACTTCTTGGGAGGCAATCCAAGCAAAATTCTTTTTATTTTTTCTATTTTTGTGAATTAAGTCAATTTTGATCTTTACTATATTTTCAAAGTTTGAATGGATGTTGTTCACTTTTTGTATACACATTGAAGAAGACAAGAGAGAAAAAATGATTGAGGACAAGTTACAAACTCGTACATAGACATGCGACAAAGGGGAGTATCCCTAACCTTTAAGAATACCTTGCTATAATATGTAGAGGTGATCTTGTCATTGAGGACAATGTCTAATTCAGGTTTGGGGGTGTATTTGTATTTCTCATGTTAGTATTTTGTTATAAAAAAATAAATAAAATATTGATTCACTGATGACTTCTAAGGATATAGAGAGAGACAATTTTGCCTTTATGTTATTGTTTGGCTATCTAAGCTTTGAATTTGGAACTCAAATTTAGTGATTGACTATTTTAAACTTGTAAATACTTAGATAAAATCTCGTATAGGAGATAGTTACTTTGCTTCGCCAATCCTGCTTATGAGCTTTATTATGCTTGTTGAAATGAAATATAGGCAATGTATTTGAGAGAAATGATATAGGCATTTCTTTGCTATATCCTTTTTAATCCCTTGTATTTTCTTTCCATCCTATCTCATATCTACTATTCACATTGTTTGAGAATAATTAATTACAATAGTTAGAGCATACTAAATTTTTAGTATTCCTTTCATTTAAAAAAAAAAAAAGCACAATCTACTCCGCTGTTTCAAGTTGCCTAATAACTAGGAGCATTCATGAGCCCCATGTTTGTTTTTACGTCAAATTGTGACTTGAATTATGAGTATGCAAAGCACTTTGAGTATATGACTTACTGAGTAATTAGGTGCCTTCATGACCAATGTCGGTATTCATGTAAAAAGGTAAATAATGACTTAAGGAAGAGTGCCAAAATGTATAGACTGTTCTGAAAGTATAAAATAAAATAAATAAAGAAAGCGATGTAAAGTATAAGTAATTGAGTATGCTCTGATTTATTGTGGTTAATTTATTTTCACTTATGTGACCATAACCATCATTTAGGTTGCTTGCTTTCATTTTTTTTTTAATCTATAAAAGTCTTATTGATCTTTTGAGGATGTTGTTTGCACTAGTGGAGATGGGCTGATAGGGTTTTGCATGCACGGATGGATGTTTGAACCAAATTACTTTATTAAAATCTAAAGGAAGGAGGGTAGCTATTGATTGTGCACGATTTTGTTTGAGTATGAATGAGTTTGGAATAGTTAGCTTATGGATTTGCCTTTGGATTTTAGGTTGAGGTAGTTAAGCCATGGCATTTGGATAGAGATTACTCCTTTATGTTCAGATGGATCTTAAGTGTATTAATGTTAAATAAAATTTTTAGCATTAATTTAGGTTTTAGATTCTCCATTTTTTATTTGGACTTTTTTTTTGCTTGGGGACAAGCAAAAACTTAGGTTTGGGGGTATTTGATGTGTTGCATTTTTATAGTAATTATTATTATTAGTTTTAATAATTTTGATGAAATTGATATAATAATTAACTAAATAGATATAAGAATTTGATATGTTTTATGTCAATTACAGGTAATTGAGCTAGGTCACACCTAATTGGTCTTAACCATATTTTAAAGATCAAAATTAAGTAAAATTGGTTGAGTCTAATTCAGCAGGATCTGTCATCCAGAGTCATCAGGGTCGTGCATCAAAATCAGAGTTCATTTCGAAGCAGAATAACCAACTCAAGATATTAATGGACCGCACACCTCATCCCTTTTGGCATCATCAGTCAAGTAAAGAAATCAAAGATGCAGAAAATAAATCAAGCAGCTAATCTCTCTCATCTAGTCAACCAATCTAAATATTAGATACTTTGGTATGAGGATTCCTAAAAGGCAAGCTACAGGACTCTAAATTGAGTAAGACCAAATCCTACAGAATTTTAAGAGAAGCAAGAAAGGAACATAATTTATAAAATTGAATTTGAATTTCAGATGAGGTGGCTACAATAGGTTGAAGTTGATAATAATGTTGGACATAATGAGAAACACCCAATTCTTCCTAATTTTTCTTGGCACAGAGATTCAATATGGCAACAAATTTTTAATGGCAAGGAGCTATCTTGTAAAGAATTAAATTAAAAAAAAATCAAAATCCAAACTAATTCTGCATGAAGAGCAAACTTGAAAAGAATTGGGACCAATTCTTAGAAAACCTGATTTGGGTAGCTAAATCCTTCTCCTCTAATTAACCATGCCTCCTTTCCTTCTTTTACCATGGAAATCAGAATAAAATCAAAAAAATTTGGGCAGCATAAGGAGTAGATGGCTAGTGGTTGCTTGAAGCTTATCCAAAGGAGGAAAGATTCTATACCAAATAAAAAGAATTTTACATAGAATAAAATCATGAAGAAAATACCACCTTAACCCTAGCCCTAGCCCTATTTAAGGATCCTAAAATACATTCAAAAAAAAAAAGTAAAAAAAAAGAAAAAAAATCATCTTTGAAAGCTGAAAATCAAGCAAGGAGAGTTTGGAGCATCTGAAAGATTTGAAGAGAGGATTCATTCGGCTCTATAGTTTCTTCAGAGTTTTTAATTTTTTTTCCTTATCTACTTTGAATTTATTGATAAGTGGTAAAAATATACTAATAAAAGTATTAAATTATAAAATAAATTAATCTATTTTATTAGAAATTAATATTTTTATTAATTTTATGTAGGAAAGAAGGCCACCAATGTGAAGATCTCATTTTTTTGGTTCAGATGAAAAAAATTTCAAACAAAACGGACTTCAAACGAGCCCAAAATTAAATTTAAAAAAAAAAAAACCACCGACGCAATGCTGACATCAGCATTTTTCGCGGCGCACGGTGGACCATCTGAAGGGTAATTCGAAAATTTCATAGTATAAAGAGTGCTCTGATTGGCTGAAGAATGCGGCGGTCTACGCAACACCGGGCTCGCGCACGGTCCACGGAGGGCAATTTGGGAATTCTGATTGATCTAACGAGCGATTTTCACTGAAGCTTGATCGGACGGACGAGAAGAAGGCACTGATGGATGGCATCCGCAGCTTTCGGTCGAGATCCAACGGTCGAGATTCATCCCGACATAAAACTAAAGGACTGAAGGCTTATTTCAATGCGATCGGACGGCCCAAATTTGATCCAACGGCTGATATTAAATCCGACTTGATCTGGATTATTTTAAGGGGTTTTTAAGTGGTTTTTGGACCGTTTGATCAAGATCTAATGGGCAGAATTACTCAGATCTTAATTTGAGTTGATTTAGGAGTCCTAAACCTAATTTTTGATGGATTTTAAGGGGATTCAAACACTTCATCTATAAAAAGCCTGTTGCCGTGAAATAAAAAAAAGAAAAAGAGAGACAAAGAGAGAGACGGGGAGAAAGAGAGAGAGGGAGAAAGAGAGAGAGAGAGAAAGAGAGGTGAGAGAGACAAAAAGAGAGATGGGGAGAAAGAGAGAGAGGGAGAAAGAGAGAGGAGAGAGATAAAAGAAAAGTTATTTGTGAGAAAATCAAAAAAGATTTTTTTTTTGATTTTTCTTCGACGATCAAGACATCGATCAAGAAGCCTCTTCTTCTTCGCCAAGTTCTCCACATCAAGAGCAGTAGACAATCAATTTCAGCAATCAAACAGTCTAATTTCTTCATGCTTTTTATTTTATTTGCTATTTTTTTGAATTTGTTATCATGAACTAAATTTTATTTTACTAAGGCTAAGGTGTAGCCACTCTTTTGATGCAATATTCAGTATGACTTATTTTTAAATTTTATTCATGAGGAGTATATAAATTTGATCTTAATGCTTTTAGATTATTGGCCATCTTCTAATTGATCTGATGAACATAGATGTTACGGACCAAGTACATCTATGTTAATGCTTCTTGATTATATACCTTGTATTATGAATCAAATTAGAATTCATATGCATGCGAAAATTTTAATGCGCTTTGGATGCAACGTATTTTAATTAGAGGGTTTCACAAAACCTAATGCATTAATATTTATTTAAATTACACCTGGACCAAAGGATAATTAATAAATATTAATAGATTTGCTATGCCTGGACCAAAGAGTAGTGAATAAATTAGGAGACTCCACCGTCACATGAAATAAAATTAATCTAAAAAACTGAATATTGTATTGACTGAGTTGGTGAATCGATTGCCTTAGTAATCCATTGCTCTTGAATTTAAAACCCTAATAATTTACACTCTCTCTATTTAATTAAAAATTTTTAATTATTTTTTTTATTTTTTTTAATTTCTTATTCTCATAAATCGATCTTCTAAATAAAGCATAGGAAAGAGCTTTTCAGTACTTATTTTTCAATCCTCTAGGGACGATACTCTACTCATTCACTTTATTACTTGATCGACTGGTGCACTTGCCATAGCTATAAATTAGCATGCATCAAGTTTTTGGCACCGTTATCGGAGATTGTGTCTAAAACAATATTAAAATTTTGATCCTAGCTTTACTTTAAAAATTTATTTTTAATTTTTATTAAAAAAAAAAAATTTAAGTGCATGACACGTACTGGACATAGTAATTTACTATCTTTAGATCCAGAAATTGAAAGGACTATTAGAAGACTACAACAAGAGAGAAACATGGCAGCTGAAGATCCTAACGACATCAATCTAGGAGTGGATATAGCGACTGAAGGACAGCATGAAGCTATTCGATCAGTACATCATCCATTAAATGATTACATCACACCATCTGTAGTCGATGCAGCTTCGAGCATCAGGAGACCGCCTGTACGAGCAAACAACTTCGAAATAAAATCGACGATGATCCAGATGATTCAATCAACTATCCAATTCAGTGGACACATGCATGATGATCTGAATGCCCATATTTCTAATTTTCTTGAACTTTGTGATACTTTTAAAATTAATGGGGTGTCGGATGATGCTATTAGATTAAGGTTATTTTCTTTCTCTTTACGGGATAAAGCTAAAAATTGGCTTCATTCTCTTCCTGCAGGTTCTATCACAACTTGGGATGTTCTAGCCCAAATTCTTAGCCAAGTACTTTCCACCTTCCAAAACTGCTAAGATGCGCAACAATATCACTTCTTTTATGCAGATGGACATGGAGACACTATATGAGACTTGGGAGCATTTCAAGAAACTACTGAGGAGATGTCCACATCATCAACTACCCATATGGCTTCAGGTACAAACTTTCTATAATGGTTTATCTCCTACTAATCGTTCTATGATTGATGCAGCAGGAGGAGGAACCATTAATCAAAAAATGGAGGAAGAAGCCTTCGATCTGATCGATGAGATGGCATCAAATAGCTATCAATGGCAAACAGAACGTATGATATCGAAAAGACTAGCAGCTGTGCAGGGAGTAGATTGCGTGCCAACTTTACTAGCTAAAATTGCAACCCTTAGAGTCGAAGTCAACAACTTAAAGGGAACAGCTATGCATGTTCAGAGCATGACTTGTGACCTGTGTAGAGGAGGACATGATACGAGCAATTGTCAGACAGATAATCCTTTTGCTAAAACAACTGATACAGCTAATTATATTGAAAATTTTTTCAGGCCGCAATAAAATAATCCCTACTCCAACACATACAATCAAGGGTGGAGGCAGCACCCAAATTTCTCATGGAGCAATCAAAATGCAGCACAACAACCACCCCCGGGATTCCAAGTACCTGAAAAGAAGTCCAACATAGAAGAGCTGATGGTCAAATTTATGCAAAATCAAAAAGCAACTATAAAAAATTTGGAAGCCAAACTTAGGCAAGACCAAACAGCAGCAATTCGAAACTTGGAGATGCAAATAGGTCAAATGGCTAAGATAATCTCCGAGAGACCTCAACGATCCTTGCCAAGCAATACGGAGATAAATCCAAGGGAGCAAGACAATGCTATCACCCTAAGAAGTGGTACAAAGCTGGAGGAGCTACATCAGAAAAAAGAGACTGAAGAGCCAACTACAAATAAGGAACCATCAACTCAAACTCGTCAGTCACCAAAACAACCAACAGATGGATGGTCTCCAGGTATACGGTTTGCTGATCCAAATGTGAAGCCCTACGTGCCACCACTACCATTCCTAGAGAGACAAATACAGCATCCAGATAAGGAATTTTCTAACTTTTTCAAAATTCTAAAGAATTTACATATTAATATTCTTTTTTTAGATGCTATTGCTCAAATGCCCAGGTATGCCAAGTTTCTCAAAGAAATCTTAACAAATAAGAAAAAGCTGAAGGAGCATGAGAGAATAAATTTGAATGAAGAATGCTCAGCAATACTTCAAAATAAATTACCACAGAAGCTAAAAGATCCAGGGAGTTTTACTATCTCCTGCATTATTGGTGATTGTAGTTTTGATAAAGTTTTATGTGATTTAGGAGCAAGTATAAATCTCATGCCTTTTTTTATTTTCAGGAAGCTGGGTCTAGGAGAACCAAAGCCTACCACTATTACTCTTCAATTAGCCGACAGATCTATTAAATATCCAAGAGGTATAGTGGAGGATGTCTTGGTAAAGGTAAACAAGTTTATTTTTTCTGTTGATTTTATTGTTCTTGATATGGAAGAAGATTATGATGTACCCCTTATTTTAGGGAGACCCTTTTTAGCTACTGAAGGAGCTTTAATATTTCTTCAACAAGAAAAATTAATTCTTAGAGTCCAAGACGAACAAGTTACTTTTAATATTTTCAAAGATACTAAACAAACTGATGATAATCAAACTTATTTTCTAATTGATATTATTGACAATCCATTATATGAGAATTCTGTAGAAAATAGGTTAAAGATTATAAAAGCAAGCAATGTCAAATTAAAAGAGGATGCAATCAAACATGAAAGTATTCCAATTGAAGTGGCACCGGATTGATCCACTTTAGAACTTAAAGAAAGTCAAGCTGAAGACTATAAATCAGAACTACTAGATAGGTTGTTTCTTTTCTTTTTAGTTTTGATCATTTTTTTTTCTTTTATTTTTCAGTAATTTGTTGTTGCTCTTTTACTGCTCTGGTGTGTATTTTCAATTTTGCAGAAAAATCAATGAGAACTCAAGCAAAATTTCAAAGCTCCAAAGAACCAGATTGAACCAAATCAGGTGTATTCTTTCCTATCCTTTATTACATCCTTTATTTTTCTTTCTCCTTTAAGACAACATAGAACAAGTTAAAGTTAAAAAAAAAAAAAAAAAACCATGTGTCAAGAAGAAAATCTTGAGCAAGATAAACTGGATAAGTGATAAAAGATAGAATTATTTGCTAATGAATGTAATGAGTTAAAGAAGTAGATTAGTTGATCAACTTTTAGCAGCCTACTTAGGTCATTAAAAGATTATTAGCACTTTTTATTGCACATGCACACTAACAAGGCAAAGTAGGTATTGATTATAAGGTCAACTGAGGATTTAATTATCACTGAAAATTGGTAATTAATATACATTCTAATCAAAGAAACTTGAATTTAAGGAAAGAGCTACCTGCCTATAAATAAAGTGCAAAAGATAGAGTATATGTGGATTGCCCAAAGCCTAGTAACTGGATCTCTGCACCTAGGTCAAGTGTGAAAATTCACGTAAAACGGTGAAGGAAAGGTCAGGATGCTCAGCACAGTAAAAAATTAAAAAAAAAAAGAAAGAAAAAAAAGGGGCAGTGTGAAAGCTACCTTAATTCATGAGTATAAAATTGAGAATGTATAGAAAATTGATCAAAATAGGTGATAAGAGAGGATACTTTTGTTCTTTTAATTTAATACTGAAATGCTAAAGTTAGTCATCACGAACACAAGTGCTATAGATCTTTGATGTACTCTAAGAAAGTTTTTAATTGTATTGACTGAAAAATTTGCTTCTGAAGCTCAATGCTTAGTTAGCAGTATTTTCTAAACTTTTTGACCTTTAATCCTATATTTTATCTTTGTGATGGATAATCTTATTGAAATATGGTATTAAACAAAATATTGCTAAGAGACTAGCAATGACTAAGTTGAGAGGTGTGATAAGTGGTAAAAATATACTAATAAAAGTATTAAATTATAAAATAAATTAATCTATTTTATTAGAAATTGATACTTTTATTAATCTTATGCAGGAAAGAAGGCCACCAATGTGATCAATTATGGTATTAATTTTTAGTTTCTAAGGAATAAAAAAGATCAGTTATAATATATAGGAAAGTTGAATTATAGTTCATAGGAAATATCAATTATAGTATATAGGAAGGTCAATTATAGTACATAAGAAAGGTTGGTTATAGTACATAGAAAGCTGGTTTGATTGTATATGAGTATGAAAAAGATATTCAAGAGGAACAAGAAGAAAATGATGAAGCTGGTTTGCTTGATGATGAGGAGAAGATTAACCAACTAGGAATTTAGAAAGTACTTATTTAATTGCTTTTGGATTAGAGATAATTTACATGCTGAACTTGTTGTCTATAACTAAATTTTTTTCTATTTTTAGTTTTTACTTTTTAATAACAGATGCTAGTTTTTACTTGCTAGAATTTTTGCCCATAACTAGTTCCTTGCTTTTTTGTTTTTGGCACTTGAGTTCTCTCAGGCACGCGCCTGCGCATTGCGCCTTGTGCCTAGGCTCTAGGGTCTCCTAGCGCTTAGGTGCACGTAGAGCCTTTAACAAAGCTGATCTCGCTAGAAGAAAGTTCTCACCACAGCCCAGACTAATTCAATTGAGATCATATAAGGTCACAATGACTAGCAGCCAAAAAAATGATGGCAGCTTACTAACCTGCCACAATTTCTCTTTATTTGTTTCCTTTTAAATATCACGCACATGAAAGTACCATGTAATTTCTTAACCCTCTCTCATACCCCACATTCTCACTCCAACATCCAATACTTGAGTAGTTGACACAATTGATGTGGTACCCATGGTCAATTCCTTAAGGTAGCTGTGCTGCTTCAAACACCTCAAGTACAAACCCCATCTGATGTAGACATTTTCCAAGTTGCATATACTTACTCATGAGTCATGTCCATGATATGCTAGTTTTACTGCACCTTTTCAGACTTCCTATATTACTTATGATGATTCTCCTTTCAAAAGATAATCCTCTACACCCTATTGAGAAACCTCAATGAGGAACTGCAAGAGAATGTTACCATCACCAAACACCTCAACAAGAAGTCCACAAGTATCCAATAATACAAGGTCAGAAAAACCTGCATAACTGAATATTCAAAGCCTAATAATTATTAATCTCCTTCACCAACTAAGCATGTCCCCAATAACAAGTGTTTTATGGACAATGTTGTATTTAAAGTTTAAGGCATTTTCTATAGATAGTTGGAATAAGCTAAAATATGATTGAAATTACCTTGCCTGTTTTATAGGGACATATTTCATGAAAGAACACAACACTGAGAGAGATATGTACATCATAAAGTAGAAACCAATAAATAGAAGATGATAATATATTATTATTCTTCATTGTGATCCAGAAAGATCATATGTTTATTATCTTTATTTCTAGATTGAGGTTTCTAGAGCAATCAAAAAGATGTATGAAGAGTTTGGAAAGATGAATGCATGTCCAAGAGTGAGATGCTTGTCAAACAAGCACGAGATAAAAATTTAGTGGCAACATAAATCTGTAGGTCCCCCCAGCTTGCACCTCTCTTGGATCAATCTGTATGCATGCCTATAAATTTCTTTTTATTCCTCAAATCAAGCTGGTATCATGTAGTCAAGCATCACAAGTATAATGAGGAAGAACGAAAACTAGTTCTAAAATTTAAGAACACAAATTATGGAATTCATAGCAGCATCCTCATCATCATCCATAAGCATCTACTCCCGAAATTATGATGCAGACTAAAGGTTGTGAAATCAGAATCAAAACCTGAAATCATGTACGGTTAAATTAAAAGATGCCCATTTGAATCTCGCACTAACACAGTGACGCATGAGTAAATACCATAGTTGTAACTTCTAACACCACTAAAAGCAGCCTCTATCTCCTCCACTTGTCTAATGAATTTGCTTTTTATGGTAAATATCCCTGTTACAGCCTTTTCTCATTAAAAAGTCCCGGAAACCCAAAACCCCTTGCCACATTATCTACCAAGGGCAGCTATTTCAACCATCTGACCAAAAAAAAAATGGTAAGGTATCATATCTTAAAGCAAGTGGCAGTATAACATCAGGAAACACTTATATTGAGTGGATTCGTAGAAAACAGAGGAACACCAACCAACCATTTCGGATTCGCAATTCCCATGTTCACCACAAGTTTCAAAACTTCTTTCTTTTGCCCTTTCAACATCATTCCTGACAGAAACTCTCACAAGAAGCCCTTCTTGAGCTTTTGGATGGCGCAGTACATCTTCCTTCTCGATCCCACCGCATTGATCCCCATGTCCTTCAGATCATCAAGAGTCAGGTAGGGTAGCACCTCATCATCCACCTCATGGATCTCGAACACCGGCGCATAACGGCTGAGCCCAAGCCGGTTCAGCCACGACCGGACCTCGCTGTCCTCGTGCGATCCGCACCGTCCATTCTGATTGTCCCAATCCCCACCGTCGGTCTCCGACGGCAAATCCTCTTCCACAACATCAGTGGCCGGACCTATATTCCTGCTGTCCGAAACCCTAACCCTAACCCCCGCCGCCGCCGCCCTCGGGCTCTCGGAGTCCTCAACCCGGAGGTCGTCAAACTCCGGGTACCCTTCGTCTCCGGCGTCCTCCCCGCCGCTCGATTTCAGGTCGGCGGCGTCTGTGCCCTCGTCGAGCTTGGATGTCCAGCCCGACCTCGCCCGTCTTGCGACGGCCCGCCGAGCCTTGGCGTCCCGGACCCCCCGCCGGATCGCGACCCCGACGGGCTCCAGGATCTCATCGACAGGGAGGACGACCCTGTCCTCGACGGCAGCGCAGGAGGAGGAGGGTGGCAGGGGAAGGTCGGGGGCATCGCGAGGGTCGTCGGGGCCGAGGGTGGTGAGCGGACGGCTCTTGGAGGGGGCCTTCGAGGGGTCCTTGGATGGCAGCAGCTGGCGGGGGTGATCGCCGACTAAGGAGGAGGAGATCTTCCACTGCTTGCCGCGGCGGAGCTGGAGCTCGGAAGAGATGGCCGCAGGCTGCTCGCCAATGTCACCGAGGCGGACGCTGGGGCGACGCTGCCGCTTGGAGCCCGGGACGAAGGTTTCCCCAGCGGTGGCGGCGGAGGCAACGGCGCCGTTGGTGGGGGCGTCCTGCGCTTGGGGGTCCGCCATGGAGCTTCGGGTAGAGAGGGGGACCGGGGAAACGAAAGAGGAAGGTAGAGTGGACGGTGAAGAAACGTGAAGTCAGTCGGGTTTTTTTTTTTTAAAATTTTTTAATCTATTTTAGCTTTTGAAAAAATTATGATTTCCGTATAAATAGGTTGAGCGATTTTGAGCACACGAAAATCTATACAATATATAAAAAAAAATTTAGATATACCATATATTATCTCCTAAAGGATTCATATATCAACACCTTAGCTTTTGAATTTTTTTTATAATATGTTTTATATGTTGAGCTTGACAAAAAAATTTCATGGAGAAGTCAGAAGAGAAAGGAAAGAAGGTGACGAGATCAAACAAAAATTTTATGGAAGAGAAGAATGTACGATCCAAAGATAAAATAGATTTTTGCATCTTTTCTTTCAAAAATACGTCTAAGCTAGATTCATAGGAAAAAAAAAAGGATACATATATTTCAAAGGAACGTAGCATTGGTATGCCTTAGCTTTTGATTAGGATATTAAGGGTTGAAAAAAAAATTGTAGAGACTTTAATTAGAGGAAGAAATTTTTTAGGCAAACAAACTAGAAAACATCTATGGCAAGCATAGATTGTCATATCGTCCATTTTTCTACGGAAGGCTATATATACATGGGAAGTTCAGAAGCCAATTCAAACATCGAGGATGACTGAATAGAGAAGATGAGGATTTATTTGTTTATTTTTTATTTTTTAGATTTTAATTGATTTTTTTTTTTTTGTCAGGTTTGCTGAGAATCAGAAGGATCAAAAAGACTGAATCGAGGAAAGCAAGCTACAGAAGATAAATTTTTTTAGTTCCCTCATCAGTTTACTCTAAAGCTTTTTCATTGTAGCAACAGCATTATATTCCTTATTAAGAAATAAGATTGTGTTTCTTATGAAGGATGCAAGAGGGTTGCTGCCTGCATTTTGGCAGTTTTCTACTCTTTCATTTAAAATATCATGTGAGGAAGGAAAGAGACAAAGCCTTGCTATCATGTTGTAGCAGCCCTGCTTTATATCTGGATGAAAAGGAGAGATGAAAAAAGATTATGATTGTTGTTGGGGATCTGCACCCTTCTCGTGAACAAAAAAAGGTATGGATAGAGGATTGCTACCATGCAGTGGCGGCCTTCCTCACTGTCCAGCTGAGAGAAAAAAAAATAGCTACTGCAGAGTGGTAGCAGGGTGAACAGAAAAAGAAATTCGTTAATGATTTAACGGGTCAAGGAAAGGATCAGATTCAAATCCGCAAGGGCTGGTTATCGAGTGCAGTGAACGATTTATTCATGGACCGATATCTGGTCCATTGTTTGGGCCAGATTTTGGGCTAGGTCTAGATTGGGGCCTAAGAGTAGGACAGCCCCATTGAACTGGTCCGAGGTTGGGATAGATGGGCTGAAGGTTAAAAGGCTTAAGTTAGGTCATAGTTTGGGCCGCATCATGGGTCAATATCTGGTCCAATGCTTTGGGCCAGTTCTTGGACCAAGTTTGGACTGAAACCTAAGGGTGGACTAGGATCCAATAATTTAGGCTAAGCCAAAAATGGACTAGGTCATGCATTGGGCCAAACTTGAGCTAAGGCTCATGATTGGGCCAAACTTGAGCTAAGGCTCATGATTGGGCCTACAATGATGGGCTTGGGTTGGACCAACAATGTGGAACATGGTTAGCTAGGATTTTTTTTTTTTTGGAGGGGTGTTAACCGATAGCTAGGATTTAAGGGGAAGAAAGGTTTGGCCACCAGTGAATAGGAGGTCCGACGAGGGTCTGATCAGAAAAAATAGGAAAGCATTTACCCGAGAGAAAACCATAGGTGCAGTTTTCGAATGGTCTGATGGTGGATTCGGGATGGCGGTTGGGAGAAGGTGAACAGAGGATTGAGGATGGAAGAAAAAAAAATAAGAGGAGGCTGGGTGTATGGAGGCGCTTGAACCCATGGGAAGGAAGGAGGAATAGGATAGGGGATAGTACTAGGTTACAGAAAGCCAGTATTGAGGCATGTTGCGAATGGTGGCCTTCCTCATCAGTGGAGTGAGGGACGGATCACCGACCATCGACTCCAGAACCAATGGTGAGCATCCATGGAATCGACCCTTGGGGTGGGATCCAGCTAGTGGCGAGCATCACGTGCAGATCCAATATGCAGAGTAAAGTGCTAGAGATGAGGGTTGGGGGGGAGCAGTGGAGGTGGCTGGCGGGTTGGGGGCGAAGAAGGACAGAGAAAGGTTCTAGGAAGGGGGGTCAGGGTTTGAGTGGCCAGAGGATTCGAGAGGGAAAGATAGAGAGGGATGGTAGTTGGGAGAGAGGCGGGTGGAGTGGGGGCGGTGGTGGAGAGAAGCATTGGAGGTGAGGGTTAGGGAGAGAAGCGGGAAAGATGAACTGGGTGGGGGGGGCGGGGATTTTCTAGAGAGGGTGGGAGGGTTTGAGTGGTGAGAAGATTCGACAAAGGAAGAGAGAGAGAGAGACAGAGATAAGAGGAGGGGTTTGGCTGGTGAGGGAGGAGAGATTGGGAAAAGGGATGAGGGATTTGGATGGAGAAGGATTTTAGTAGAGAATAAAGAGAGATCGAGAGGAGGGAGGAGAGATTAGGAGAAGGAAGGAGGAGGATGGGTTTGGATGGAGAGGGAGGAGAGATTAGGAGGGGGATGGTTTTTAGTGGGGAGGGAGGAGGGTTTGAGAGGAGATGGGGGTTTCGGGGGAGAATTCTCTAGAAGAGGCTACGACATGGGAGGGGGTGGTGAGGGTGTGGAACAAAAATGAAAAAATCAAAAAAATTAAAGGGATTGATATTTTACATAAAAATCTCCTAATTTTTTAGATATATATTTTTTGCCAAAAAAATATGATTTAGAAAACCAAAAAAAAAGATTTTTTCTTTCTTTTAATAGATTTTTTTTCTATTGTATATTAATTTATGATAATAATTGTGAACTAAAAAATCTTTTAGGCTTTTGTTTTATGGATCTTTTTTGGATGGAAAAATAAATTAACTGATTATAGCATTTTCAAAGTGAAAAATTATAGATCTTCTATCTATTATTTAATTTTCTATTCTCTGGATTATATATTCGAATTAGGGTTAACACAAATGAAGATGAATAAATAATATATTGTATAAAATTTTCAAGAATAATATATTAAAAATTATTCAAAGATTAAGTAAGTTTTAACTTTGTTTTGCTAAAATAATAAATTTTCAATCTATTATTTAACTTCATGTTATTCCAGCTATGTATCTGAATTAGTGCACATCGATTCTATGGATACTTTTTAATTCTTTGATGGGTGTTTATGATTAATGAATGTTTTTAGAATCTACGTGCAAAACTTCTATTTCTTGCTAATGTTAAAAAAAGAAGGGTATGCATATATTTTTTTAGTCCATCCAACAAAAAAAATGTTTCAATGTTTTTTTACGATTTGCTAATTTTTATTTTTTATTTTAAATTATAGACATGAATTTAGTTAAACTTTATCCCAAAAAAATACTATAGAAGATTACAATAAATTTTGGCATTATGCCTCCTCTATATAGTTTAAAATCACGGAATGATCATTTATTTAGAGCCTATGTTTACATTACTTTTGAGTATGAGTAGGAGCCAAAGGATGACCCATTCAAGTATTATAAGATATAGGGATGAACAATCTGTACATGGATCGAGGCTGAGCAAATAGCTATTGAGTTTGCTATAAATAAGATAAAGTATCATTTTCATTTCGAAGTTGAGGATAGGGGTGAAAATGGGTTGGATCGGACCAGATTATGAGCGACCCCAATCCGACCCGGTTCTTTGATCGAGTCTTGATATTGGATCCAGACCCAACCCAATAAAAGATTGGGTCGGATCGAATTGGGTCCATGATCAAATTTTTGATCTAATAGATCATTCGGGTCAGATTAGGTCTATAATCCATGAAAGATGGATCCGATTCGGATTTTGTTGCCCAGAGGTAGCAACCCAAAAGGGAGGGATGAATTAGATTCTTATAAAATTTTAGTCAAATTTAAAATTTCTAAATAAGTATGTGCTCCAAATTAAACTAACTAGAATATTTATGGTGAATATGCAATGTGTAGCAGCGAAATTAAAAGCATTGAGATAATGAAGGAGAAATTCTGAATTTTTGGATCAGGTTCATTCAGATCTGATCAGATCAAAAAAGATATTTCAAAAATTTCTCTCATGTATCTAGATCAGATCTGAGATGTTTCAGATCTGATTTTATAGATCTAATAAATAAATAAAAATAAATTAAATCTGATTTAATTATACCTTGATGCTAGGTAATCCGATTATCCTTTGATGATCCTACTGATTGCTTGAGGTTCTGGATCTAGCCATGCAAGCGCCTGACCTCTACCGGTATCCACTTGAATTGAATCTGGAGATCTTCTCCTTCTTTATCACTTCTCCAAAAATTAGATCTGGATCTAATTTGGAGGATCTTTAAAATTTCTTTCGAAGATTAGCAGTCGTCTCTACAACAATACTGCCTTCTTCCTTTCTCGTCAGCCTTTTTTTGCCTAGATCGCATCAAACTGAAGCCCAACTTTTCTTAGGCATAGAGAGGAGAGAGAGGATCAAAAGATGGCATGGAGGAGGAAGAGGGGCAGCCTTGGGGCATGGGCTAAGAGAAAACTTTATTAAAGTTGGGTGCAGACATGATTTATATAGACTCTATTGCGCCATGCAGTGCCACATCATCCCGACCAATCACGTTGCTTCGTATAATCAGATCTAAATCTGATTGATGGGATGACATCACCTGATCCAATCAGATAAGAGCCCCTCTAATTCATCCTTAGATGGTGCCTAAGACTGATCAAAGTCTATAGTTATGGGCCACCTAAGTTGAAACCAAGAAGAAACCTGGAGTCCCATCAGTATGGGACTCCAATCATTCCTATCCATGGGCGCACGCCTCCCTAGGTGTGCACCCCCTTCTTTTCAATATCTAGCAAGGGGACAAGCCCTTATCTGCTTTTCAATAGGTGCATGACATATGGGCAGATGTCCAAGGATCAAAGGTCAACGTTTGACCAAAGTCAAAAGACAAGAATTAGCAAGTGACGAAAAATGGCAGGTGTGGTCTCAAATTTATCTCATAAATTAAGACATTCCTTTTCTGATCTGGACAAACTCCAGTCAGACCAAGTAAAGGTACCTAAGTGAGCACAAACTCATTTGGCTCAGTCGAGATAACTTTTAATGATAATAGAAGGAGAATGTTAGGCTCAATCGTGTGCTAGCACGATTTTCTTGAACCTAATTGAATCTAATTCAAATCAATTGAACTGGATTAGTTCAATTGATGATCACCAGATTCCAAACCCTTATTTGTGTGACCCAGTTAGGTTTCAGTTCTGTATGGTAATGGGATATGTCATGATCTCTATCATCGACATCATCGAAACTCCTTTCGATGGATCAGAACTCTTCTGATTCAGACAGCTAGAATGATCGATCATCTAAATCATTCTAATTGCTCCCAAAATCCACCAGTGACACCTAGCAGTATATGGTGGCAACCCATCAGAGCTGAAAATGCGAACCTCTTGGTGCAGCTACCTGTGTGATTAAGTTCTTCTATCTTGAGCCTCCGATCAGATTAGGGTTAAGGTGAACTCGTCAAACCCTAGTTTCTGTCATATGATGTAATCATTCGATTCAAGTCCGATGTGAAAATCTAAATAGAAACTCTTTCTATTATTTCACTCTGCCATGGCCATGGGCTTCTGGACTTGATTCTCATGATCATCATAGGGCTGCTCCTCTACCACCGAGGTAGATAGATTCCATCTTGATGCAATCCAGTTCCTACAATGAACATGCTATAGCCAACATACACCTCAGGGTTCCGAATGGCTAGGAGATCGAGTTATGGTGTAGTCAAACTATAACACCCTCAAGGTGAACTGCCGATGCACCTCAGGTCAAAGAACCAGACACACCACTGCAGCATCGAGTCAGTCATTGACGAGAAGGTAGACTTCCTAATGACTACTCGAGGTGGTCATGCTCAGTGCCCTCGTTCTCTAACGAGTACCTGTACTCTCACTCCAGTGTCTCCACACCGTAGACTCAAGACTCATCTACTAAAGAGAAGCGATTGTACACCAACCTTCCGGATCAATCACCATCCTCGTGATGATCCTATGGTCGGGAAGCATTTTATGAGTTAATAATGATTATTCATGTCTTAAATTTTCAACTCTTGAAAATATGAATTATCATTACCATTAACTCAAAGGATGTATCACAGACACTAAATACACATATGTGATAGAAAATAATCCATTTTATTGATTTATAGTCAAAATTATAATTTTGCCCCTAGAAGTGTATTACAAGTGTCAGCCAATTCTGGCTTCTAGGGCACATATATCTAACAATCTCCCACTTGATCCTAAAGCCAATTGGCTACAAGTCTAAGTCCCATCTTCTCAAGGTGGGCTTCGATCTTCTACTGGCCCAACGGCTTTGTAAGTGGGTCTGCCACATTATCTGTGGAGTTGACTCTCTTGACCTCGACATAATCCTTCTCGAGGTAATCGCGGATGAGGTGGTATCGCCGCTCAATGTGCTTGGATTTCTGGTGAGACCTCGGCTCCTTAGCAAGGGCTATGGCGCCATTGTTGTCGCAGTATAGAGGAATGGCATCTGATGGCATTACTCCAATTTCTGCAGCAAACTTCTTGTACCAGAATGCTTCCTTCGCAGCCTTCTGATGCAGCGATATATTCTGCTTCCATGGTGGAATCTGCTATCACAGTTTGCTTGGAACTCTTCCAGCTGACAGCACCACCATTGCACACAAACAGACTCCAGATGTCGACTTTCGATCATCTATATCGGACATGAAATCCGAGTCTGTGTATCCCTGGACTTGGAGTTCTCCATTACCAAAGACCAACATCATATCCTTAGTTCTTCTCAAGTACTTAAGGATACATTTCACAGAAGTCCAGTGTTCTTCACCTGGATTTGACTGATATCTGCTTGTGACACTCACAGCATGGGCTATATCAGGTCGTGTACATAGCATGGCATACATGAGGCTCCCTATTGCAGAAGCATAAGGGATCTTGCTCATGCGTTCTATTTCCTCAGGTGTGCTAGGGCACATCTTCTTGGAAAGATGAATACCATGTCTGAAGGGTATTAATCCCCTCTTAGAGTTTTCCATACTAAACCTCTTTAGTACTTCCTCTATGTACATCTTCTGTGAAAGTCCTAGCATCCTATTCGGTCTATCCCTATAGACCTTAATTCCTAGAATAAAGGATGCTTCACCTAGGTCTTTCATGGAGAATTCCTTGGACAACCACATTTTGACTGATCGTCAACATGGGAATATCATTTCCAATAAGGAGGATGTCATCCACGTACAATACGAGGAAGACAACAGCGCTCCCACTGACCTTTTTGAAAACACATGGTTCCTCTTCATTTTTGATGAAACCAAACTTTTTGATCACATCATTGAAACGAGTGTTCCAGCTCCGAGATGCTTGCTTAAGTCCATATATGGACCTTTGCAGCTTGCAAACCTTGTGATCAGTATCACTGGATGTGAAACCTAGCGGCTGTTCCATATAGATATCTTCCTCAAGATATCCATTTAAGAATGCCATTTTCACGTCCATTTGCCATATTTCATAATCGAAATAGGCTGCAACGGCAAGCAATGTGCGGATGGATTTTAGCATAGCCACTGGGGGAAAGGTATCCTGATAGTCAATGCCTTCGCGTTGACTATAACCTTTTGCCACTAGTCTAGCCTTGAATGTCTCCACATTTCCCATCTGCACCAATCTTTCTCTTGAAGATCCATTTACACCCAATAGGTACTATACCTTCTGGTGGATCTACCAAGGTCCAGACTTGGTTTGAGTGCATCGAGTCAATTTCTGACTGCATTGCCTCTAGCCATTTCTCGGAGTCGATATCTGATATCGCCTCGTTGTAGGTTTTGGGATCATCACCATGAGCACCATTACCTACGAGGAACATTTTCTCTACTTCCTCTGAAATAATACCTAAGTATCTTTCAGGGGGATGGAAAACTCTTTCCGATCTACGAGGTGGAGGAGGTAGTGTTCTTATTGGCTCAACCTGATTTGGTTCCAATTGGTCCTTAGCTCGTTGTACTTGTGAGACTTTCTCATCAAGCTTAATCTGCTTTCCAATGCCGCTATCTTGAATAAACTATTTTTCAAGAAAGATGGCATGTCGACTCACAATCACATTGTGGTCTTCTGGAATGTAGAAATAGTATCCTAATGACTCTTTAGGATATCCTATGAATCGAGCTCTAAAGGACCTAAACTCTAACTTGTCCGCTTGTTGTCTTTTGACATGAGCCGGACAACCCCAAATTCTGAGATGACTCAGACTTGGTTTCTTACCGTGCCATATCTCATACGGTGTGGTAGGAACGGTTTTAGAGGGAACCCTATTCAGTAGATAAATTGAAGTTAACAATGAGTATGTCCCCAAAGAAAATCAGGGAGGTCTGTGAAGCTCATCATGGATCGAACCATATCCAATAGAGTCCGATTTCTCCATTCTGAAACCCCGTTGAGTTGAGGTGTTCCTGGTGGAGTCCATTGAGAGACTATGCCATTTTTCTTGAGATAGTCTAGGAATTTTCCGGCTAAGGTATTCACCTCCTCGATCTGATCGAAGAACCTTAATGGGTTTTTCAGTTTGTTTTTCTACTTCATGTCTGAATTCTTTGAACTTTTCAAAAGCTTCAGACTTGTGTCTCATAAGATACACATACCCATACCTAGACAGATCATCGGTAAAGGTAATGAAGTAGACAAAATTGCCTCTAGCCGGCACATCAAATGGGCCGCACACATCAGTATGTACTAGGGCAAGGAGATCTGTGGCCCTTTCCCCATGTCCTACAAAAGGGAGTTTAGTCATTTTGCCTTGAAGACAAGATTCACAAGTTGGATATGACTCGAAAGTCAATGGACTCAATAGCCCATTTTTCTCCAATTTGTTGATCCTATCTTCTGCTATATGACCTAATCTCTTAGGTGCCATAGATATCTATCATTTGGACTATCCCTAGGTCGTTTGGCATTCACGTTTTGCTCGATAGTTAAAAATAGGTACATCAATATGTAGCTGATAAAGACCATTAATAAGGAAACCATTTGCAATTTTATTTCTTTCATAAAGAATGTTACAATGGTCCTTAAAGAAGGTAATCACATAGCCTTCTTAGTGCTAAGCATGAAACAGAAATCAAATTCCTGCTAGCTGCAGGCACATAATAACAGTCTTTCAAAACTAAGTCTAAACCAGATGGTAATCGAAGAGGGTATGTTCCCACGGCTACTGCAGCAACTCTTGCTCCATTACCGATGCGTAGGATCATGTCTCCATCCCTCAGCCTCCTGCTATCCTCAAGACCCTGCATGGAAGTGCACAGATGAGCACTAGAACCAGAGTCAAGCACCCAACTGGATGCAGAAGAAATCGTAAGGTTAGACTCAATAACGAGCATACCTCCAGAAGGACCTTCCTTCTTGTTCTTCAGGGTGGCCAGGTAAGTAGGGCAGTTCCGCTTCCAAGTGGCCGTCGCTGTTGCAATGGAAATACTTTTCTTTGTTAGCAGCCTTCCTTCTTCGGCTCTGCCTTTTCTTCTTTTCCTCCTTCCACCTTCTACCTTTTTCTGACTTCTTCTTCTTTCCAAGACTTCTTTTTCTTTCCATAAGACTTTCTTTTGGAAGAAGTCCGTTCCATAGCAAGAACTGAGCCTTTAGAACCTTTCATAGAAAGCTCAGCGGTAACCAGCATATTCATTAATTCGGCCAAGGAATTTTGAAGTTTATGCATGTGGTAATTCATGATGAATTGCCCATATGCATCAGTCAAGGATTGCAGAATAATATCATTCTGCAGATCCAAGTCTAACTTCACACCGAGCTTCTCAAGCTCTTCCATGTCCTTGATCATTCATCAGACAGTGATCTTGGACTGACTGCCCATCACGCATCTTAGCCTTAAAAAGTCATTTCGTGACTTGATATTTGGCTGCGCGACTCTGTTCACCAAACATCTCCTGCAGGTGAGCCAACATTTGGCGAGCAGTCCCGATATCTTCATGTTGGCGCTGGAGCTCATCAGACATCGAGCCCAACATGTAATATCTGGCCTTATTATCTTCGTCTATCCATTTTTTCAGAGATGCTCTCTGTTCAGTGGATGGACGAGCTGGTAAGGTGGGAGGGTCCTGGTCCAAATACATGGTTAACTTCTCGAAATCCAAAATAATTTTGTAGTTCCTGAGCCAATCTTTATAATTGGGTTCCGGTCAGTCTATGTGTGTCCAGGATACGTGCCTAATGGGATTGGACGCAGACATTTTCCTGTAGAGAGTCAAAGATTCTAGTTAGATACTGTAATTATGACTTGACCAATTTGTTTAGGATTTTAATTTTTAAACAAATTAGCTCCCACTATTTTCTTGGATCCCTACACTCCCTCTGTAGAGATGCGAAAATCTCCATGATTAATGATTTCTAGTGGGTGGTGCGGTCTCACCAACTGACTCATCACCTCACCTAACAGTTATTGGTGATGGGTTAGCCAATGAGTGAACAACTCTTGTTCAATGATTCTCTAATCATGGTGCACCCAAACTTGGATCTCTAATTCATGAATCTCACCGTATCCCAAAATATTGATCCACTCCTTAGTTAAGTCAGACCCACCATTTGCATAGACTGGATTCCTAATTGAGTCTCTCACCGTATCCAGAATATTGAGCCCAACTCATCCTCCAGCCCATAGCATCCAATGCCTAATAGACATGGTTGCATCTTTTTTCGGATGCAACTGAGCCACTGTATCCAGCCGAGAACAATCAACCCCGGGAAGGGCCCGCACATCTACAATGGTGGAAGACCTCAGACTTAATCTTTTCTTAGGAAAGAATTGATTCAGGTCTCATTAAACTAGACTTGATCATAGTCATAACAATTATGACTAACCTAGTGGCATGGGTTAGCTCGGATTATTGACCACCTCAGATCAGAACTGAGTCAACAGATATGGCCAGGTAAGTGAGACCGGTGGAAGGAATATGCCATTAACTCGTACAAGAATGCATTCAGGTCGAGTAGCTTCCAATTAAAAATCAGTCGGATCGTATGTGCCAAACTTACCTTAGACACCAAATTGTTGAGCCAGAACAATCAATTGGGTTAGCCTACAATCCAGACTCTAACCTCTGAGCCTAATTAGGTCTTGCTTGCTTGATCATCACGTGACTCGATCTTGACCCAGACTTAATCCTATTAGGCTGGTCAATTTAAGCATTGTTGATCCCATCTAACCAACTCTTGATTCGGTTTGATCAACCGCTTAGACCTAATTGAGCTACCCAAGCCCGAACCCAGTATTATGAATATGTCTTAGATCTAAAATTCTCAATTTTAGACCTAATTATATTTCATAATCTTAATTCTTAATTAAGTTTAGGGTTCATAAATAAAATATATGCACAATAAATCCTAGGGATTTCAGGATCTAGGGTTTTGCAGAAAGTAAGTTTTTGGATTTCTGATTAAGGACGAACGCGCAGCACCCCTACACATCATAAGAACACCCCATCGAATGGGAAGGAGAGGGCCTTTAAACCCTTCTTTATTCTTATGACCGGACGGCCAAGGAGGAATGCCTTAATCAGGAACATATAAATACTACAAAACTAGTTTTAGATCTATATCATATATCTCA
Organism: Cocos nucifera; assembly: GCA_006176705.1. Lineage (NCBI taxonomy): Eukaryota > Viridiplantae > Streptophyta > Magnoliopsida > Arecales > Arecaceae > Cocos > Cocos nucifera. The sequence goes on from QRFJ01000020.1 coordinate 1,059,843, forward strand.
TATATAAAAATTTAGATCTAATTAATGGCATATTTTGCATACATCTCATGTATCGATATCATGCATGTTTTTCAGATCTAAATTATCTCATAATAATCTAAAAAATTAGATTTAAATTGATCTAATCAAAATAAATTCTAATCTAGATAATTATGTAGAACTATTCTACAACTAGTCTAGACATGCATCAATCATATCTCATATGATTTAAAAATTAAATAATTTTATTTTCTATTTTTTAGATGTTATTATAATATTTATAATATCAAAAAATAGTAAATAAATAGATCTAAAATATGATTTAATCAAATTAAATCATGATCATGCAAGACTATTCTATAGAACTATTCTATTTTAGAACTAGTCATGCATATTTAGAATCTTAGATCCAAATTATTTAATTTTAATTTTTTTTTAATTTCAGATCTGATCACATCTCATGTGACATCTAAAATCATCTAATTTTTAGATCAAAAATAAATTAAAAATTAGATCTAAATAATTTAGAGAACCTGGCTCTGATACCAGTTGAAGGGAAAATCCTGATTTTTTGGATCAGGTTCGTTTAGATCTGATCGGATCAAGAGATATATTTCAAAAACTTTCTCTCATATGATCCAGATCAGATCTGAGATATTTTAGATCTAATTTTATTAATTTCTAATAAATAAAAAAAATAAATAAATTAAATCTAAATTTAATTATACCTTGATGCTGGATAATCTGATTATTCTTTGATGATCCTACTGATTGCCTGAGGTTTTGGATCTAGCCACGCAAGCACCTGGCCTCTACCGATATCCACTTAGACTAGATCTGAAGATCTTCTCCTTCTTTATCACTTCTCCAAAAATTAGATCTAGATCTGATTTAGAGGATCTTCAAAATTCCTAAAAATCAACAGTCGTCTCTGCAGCAGTGCTGCCTTCTTCCTTTCTCGTCAGCTTTTTCTTGCCTAGATCGCACCAAACTGAAGCCCAACTTTCCTTGGGCATGGAGAGGAGAGAGAGGATTAGAAGATGGTATGGAGGAGGGAGAGGGGCAATCTTGGGGCATGGGCTAAGGGAAAATTCTATTAAAGTTGGGCACAGATAGGATTTATATAGACCCTGCTGCGCCATGCAGTGCCACATCATCCCGGCCAATCACGTTGCTTCGTATAATCAGATCTAAATCTGATTGATGAGATAACATCACCTGATCCAATCAAATGAGAGCTCCTCTAATTCATCCTTAGATGGTGCCTAAGACTAATCAAAGTCTATAGTTATGGGCTACCTAAGTAGAAACCAAGAAGCAATCTGGAGTCCCATCCGTATGGAACTCTAGTCGTCCCTATCCATGGGCGCACACCTCCCTAGATGTGCACCCCCTCCTTTCCAATATCTAACAAGGGGACAAGCCCCTATCTGCTCTCCAATAGGTGCATGACATATGGGCAGATGTCCAAGGGTCAAAAGTCAATGTTTGACCAAAGTCAAAAGACAAGAATTAGCAGGCGACGGAAAATGGCAGATATTGTGTCAAATTTATCTCATAAATTAAGGCATCCCTTTTCTAACCTGGACAAGCTCCAGTCAGACCAAGTAAAGGTACCTGAGTGAGCACAAACTCATTTGGCTCAGTCGAGATAACTTTTAATGATAATAGAAGGAGAATGTTAGGCTCAATCGTGTGCTAATATGATTTTCTTAAATCTAATTAAATCTAATTCAAATCAATTAAATTAGATTAGTTCAATTGATGATATTCTGATCCAAACCTTTGTTTGTGTAATTCAGTTAGATTCAGTTCTATATGATAATGGGATATGTCGCGATCTCCATCATCGACATCATCGAAACTTCTTTCGGTGGATCAGAACTCTTCTGATTCAGACAACTAGAATGATCGATCATCTAAATCATTCTAATTGCTCCCAAAATCCACCAGTGACACCTAGCAGTATATGGTGGCAACCCATCAAAATTAAAAATGAACCTCTCGGTGCAGCTACTTGTGTGATTAAGTTCTTCTATCTTGAGCCCCGATCAGATTAGGGTTAAGGTGAACTCGTCAAACCCTAATTTCTATCATATGATTTAATCATTCGATTCAAGTCCGATGTGAAAATCTTAATAGAAACTCTTTCTATTATTTCACTCTGCCATGGCCATGGGCTTATGGACTTGATTCTCATGATCATCATAGGGCTGCTCCTCATCCACCGAGGTAGATAGATTTTCCATCTTGGATGCAATCCAATTCCTATAATGAACATGCTATAGCCAACATACACCTCAGGATTCCGAATGGCTAGGAGACTGAGTCATGGTGTAGTCAAACTATAACACCCTCAAGGTGAACTGCCGATGCACCTCAGGTCAAAGAATTAGACACACCACTACAGCTTCGAGTCAGTCATCAATGAGAAGGTAGACTTTCTTATGACTACTTGAGGTAGTCACGCTCAGTACCCTCATTCTCTAACGAGTACCTATACTCTTGCTTCGGTGTCTCTACATCGTAGACTCAAGACTCATCTACTATGAAGAAATGATTATACACCAACCTTTCGGATTAATCACCATCCTCATGATGATCCTACGGTCAGGAGTATTTTATGAGTTAATAATAAAAATTCTTGTCTTAAATTTTCAACTCTTGAAAATAAGAATTATCATTACCATTAACTCAAGAAATGTATTACAGACACTAAATACACATTTATGATAAAAAATAATTTATTTTATTATTTATAGTCAAAATTATAATTTTGCCTTTAGAAGTGTATTACAAGTATCAGCCAATTCTGGCTTCTAAGACACACATATCTAACAGATAATGCAAGTATGTAAAACAAATAAGTAAAGCAAGAAAGTAAATCAAGCAATTATACCATAAAGATAAAAAGATTTATAGTGGTTTGGAGCAATCCGCTCCTACATCTACTTTTCAAGCTTCTCTTGAGAATTTCACTATAATCTACCCTTGATTATAGTGTGTTTATTTTTCTGGGCTCACAAACAAATTTAGTTAATTTTTTTCAAGAGCACCAACCAAAATCTTACATCATTAATTTTTCAGATTTACTAGCAATCCAGTTGATTTTTCGAGCTCACCAACCAAAATCTACATGGTCCAATTTCGAGCTTGGACAAGCCTAATCCCCAAATTTCTTTTTCTCAAAGAAACTTGTAAAGAAAATAAAAATACAAGAATGAAAGTTTCAACTCAAAATGAAAATAGAGTTTAAACTCTTTAAATCTTGAAGAAGAAGCTAAAGGATTGCTCTTTTGATGCTTCATTTCTTTTCATATGATGCTTGAGAGGTTGTGCTAGATGTTTGAGAAGATATCTCTTGAAAGTCCTCTGATTTCACTACTTGGTTCTTCTCTTTTCTCTCTTCTTTTGATGTGCAATGGAGCTCACTTAAATCTGAAAATAATTTCTCTCTTAATCCCATTTAATATTACTTTCAAATTAATTTTTCATCTTTAAATATCCTTGGAGATAGTTGGAGAGTAAGTTCTAGCCATTAGAAGCTCTAAAATAATCATTGGAGACAAAAAATAGCTATTGAAAAGGTTGCAGAAACTAGCAGTTAAAGGCTGTCAAATTTTATGGAGCTGGCTTGAACTACAGAATATAAAAAATTAGTTTTCTATCATCCTAAGAGAGCTAGCTCGGATTCAAATCGAGCTGGCTCGAACAGCAGAATAGAAAAATATCTTTTCTACCATCTTGAGAGAGCTAGCTTGGATCAAAATAGATCTGGCTCGGTTGTGTGCTAAATCAAAGTATCAATCCTATTTCATGCCAGAACTTGCTCTATTCTTGGGCAGGTCAGCTCTAAACTTTTCAACTTCATTTTTTTTCATTGTTTGACCTTTCAAACTTAAATTTCTTAATCCTAAATCTTCCAAATGATATTTATTTATTTCTTTTTCATTTTCTTTATGATGAGTCATCCAAATTTATGAAATCTTCTTTTTTTAAGTGCTTTGGCTTGACATCTTGAGAGCATTTCTTCCAAAGATAATTTTTTCAATATGAGCATTTGAGAAATCCTATATTCAATCTTAAAATATATGATTAGTAATATTTTTATTCAATATTTTATGATCATCAAAATCAATCATAGGATCAACAATCTTTCACTTTTTGATGATGACAAAATTTTGAGTATATGCATAATAAAAATAAATAATGTATTTCAATGTATTTTGCTAATATATATTATGAAGTACTAGATCAAATACATGAATGCATATTTTATAAATGTTCTCAATTAGTCTTTAATTCATTGCACATATTTTATTCATTACACATATTTCATATACTCATTTCAAGTTAATGTCTCAATGCAAATTAATTAGTATGAAGATTTCAAGTATCAAATTAATGAGCATCTTAAGAATTAATTCATTAAGATATACTCAATTTTTCTATTAATCTTTTTCTTTTTGACAGCATCAAAAAGCTTACGGAAAGGATGAATAAAAATCATTAAAATTAATAATATATAAGAATGTATCAAAATGAGAGATGTATCAAATTCAGAAAATCAATTCAAACGAATTCTCTCCTCTTTGAAAACTTATCTTTTGATTCAAAATATGCTTAAAATATTTTTTTCTTTTCAAAAATTGGCTTGAATTCAAATATCAAAGGTTCTCCCTCTTTTGAATGAATATGACTTTTTAATAAGATTTTTAAATATGCATGTGTAAGCTTTAAGAAAAATAAAATTTTTCAAAAAATTTAAATATGAAATCAAGCATAGTATATACTTTAATATTCAATATTTTTTTTCTTAAAAAATTTCAGTCAATTAAGTTCGTAAAAGATATGTATCAAAAATATATCGAGCAAAGTAAAATAAATAGTATCAAAGCAATAAATAGTTATATTTTCAAATTCATTGCTTTAAGTAGAAATTACTTTAATACAAATAATTCATAAGAATTTTGCAAGAAATTTATTCCTTGGAGTAAGAATATATTTTCAAATTTAATTTAACTTCAACTAATTATTCAAAAATAAGATAGAGTAATCAAATCATGTAAATTAAATTAGATAATCATATAAAAGCTCCATTTAAGAAGATCATAAAGTAGTTGATTGAGAATTTAAGATCAAAATTTATTTATCTCAATATAAATTAGTCAAAATTTTCAATCAAATCAAGTTAGAAAATATCTTTTTCCCTATTTTTCATACTTATAGAAAGATTAATTTACTTTTCAACTTTCTCTTCCTCTTTATTTCAAATCAAGCAAATTTAACACGAATTTAACCACTAAATTCAGATTTTTAAAATTTTAAATATATTTTTAATTTTAAAGCTATTTTTAATTAAATGATCATTTCTTCTTTAATAATTTTTTTCTTACTTTAGCAAACAAAATTATTTTAAAATTAAACAAAATTCAAAAGCATAAGCATCAATTGAGTGAACTAAGAGTATTAATTAATCCAAATATCAATCAAGTATAGCATTCACTTAAAAAGACACTAAATTTTTTAAAAATTTATTTTTTGTTAAATTCAAAAGATGTTTACAAAAGGATGTATATAATAAGAATAAATATTAAGAAGATCAAAAGAGTATGATAAGTAATTAAAAAATATTTTTATTTAAATTTAAGTAGTTTATCATATCACTTAATTAAGTTTAGAAAAGTATGAAATTCTTTAAATTTATCTCAAATGGTATCACTTCAAGAATATAGCTGTGCAAAATCAGATTTGAAATAAAAACATTCTTCTCTTTTTGCCAAAAGATAAATCAATCAAATACATAATAAATAGTAAGCTATTTAATATCAAATAATTAAAATTAATTTTTTTTTAAATATTTAGCTTTAAAGATAAATGACAGCTTTCTTAAAATATTTTGCATGATATCAACTTTAAAAGATTCAAGAAGAGCATTTTTCAAATTTAATTTTTAAAATTAATTAATTAAAATAAAGTATAAATGTTCATCAATAAATTCTCTTTTAAGATCAAAGAGGTAATCAAATCGATGATCAAAAAGAATATTCAAATCAATTTAGGGGATTAAAAATCAATCAATTAGAGATATGATAATCAATCAAATCAAATGAGATTAAATCAAAATTAGGTCAAGAAAAACTAGATAAAGGCTCTATGATGTTAATTCAACTAGTAAATTTTTAAATCCTTAAAGACTAAACTAGGATGCAATGCATATCAATCAAGCACTTAAATTTTATGATTGAATGACTATTTTTGAGTGCTTATTTCATATACTTTTTAGGAGAATTTGATAATCTAGCATCTTATATAGATTGTCAAAACTTAGCTTATTTGTAATTTTTGCAATCAAATAGATTCATAGACAATCATGCTTGTAATAACTTAGGTTTTTTAAATAATTAAAGATTAAAATAGCATGATACAAAGGATTGAACCAGCATGTTGAATTTAGAATAAAATAATAAGCTTTAAATAAATAATCAACATGATATACTAGTTTTGATCAATATATCAAACTTTCAATTCATGAAGTATGATCATTTTAAGCAATGATAAATCATCAAAATCAATCAAATATACTCAATAATTATGCTAATTGATAATCAAAATATATTTAGCAAATAATGATGACATAATGTGAGAAAAATTTAGATTTTACTAAACATCATCATCCATCTAATTTTATTTTGAAGGCATCCATTCATAATATTTTTTTTTCATTCTATTGGATCCTTGGTATGTCTGCAATATCATTTGCTAGTCTTTGGTACCCAAGTCATCTTAGATGTATGAATGTTAGAGCATATGGTTTCTTTTGGAATCCAAATTTGTTTAATTAAGATTTGGCCAATTCTTTTGGTATTGCATTATGAAATTTTGTGGCCAACTTTATTATATTTGAAACATATAATGGAATGATTTTCAGATGAAATTTTTTTAAACATGTTCTTCATAAATTTCTATTTTCTTAAAGGATTATAGCCAATTTCAGCTTTATCAAAAATAGCTTTTTGATTATTTAAAATTAATTGAAACTTTTGAGATGCTATAGTAAACTTATTGAACATGGACTTCAATGTTTCAATCTCTTTTTTTAATTTAGCATTTTCTTCCAAAAGAGATTATGCAGATCTTATAATTTTTTTCTTCAATATAAACTTTTAATTTTTCAAATTCTATTTTGAGCTTAATGTTTTCTTCAACTAAAGATTTTTTAGATTTAAGAAATGCTTCTTTTTCTTTAGCCAAAGTATTATTTTCTTTTAAAATATCTTTTTTTTCTAATAAGACTTTACTCTTTTCATTTGCTAAGATAAGATTAGACTTTTTGAATTTTTTATTTGTTAGCCTTAGTTTTTTGAATTCATCCATTAAGTCAATGAAAGTTTCATATAATTCATCGAATGTAAATTAAAAAAAATTTCAAAATTTATCTCATCTTCATTGGCCATGAGGCAAAGATTTATAGCACTTTTTTCTCTTTTTTATTTTTATTTTTCTTGCTTTGTTCCTTCTTAATTGATGCTTTCTTTTTTCTTTGTTTCTTTTTCTTCTTTTTCTTTCCATCCTCATGAGCCATGAGGCATATGTTGGGGTGAGCTTTCTTATCTTCTTTGAAGCTTGATATTTCTTCTTATTTTGCTCTCTCAAAAATAGTTTTCAATTTCTTTCAAACTTATTTTGCTGAAATACAAGAAGAAATCAAATTGAACTCATTTAAATCTAATGAATAATAAAGTATATTTAAAGCCTTAGCATTTAGTTGGGCCATCTCTTTATCATGCATGATCAATGCATTATGGGTGTGTGAGCCATCAACAATAATTTTTCATAAATTATAGTCATGTGCTTGTATGAATATTTTTATTCTAGCTTTCTAGTATGTGTAATTTGATATATTTAATAGTGGAGGTCTATCTATAAAATGATCTTCATTAAATTAAGATTTCATTTTAGTTGTCTAGATCTTTAGCTCTTTAACCGCTAGGTTAATAATCAAATATTAGAGCACCCACTCTGATACCAATTGCTGCCCAGAGGTAGCAATCTAAGAGAAGGGGTGAATTGAATTCTTATAAAATTTTAGTCAAATTTAAAATCTCTAAATAAATATGTGCTCCAAATTAAACTAACTAAAATATTTATGGTGAATATGCTATTGAAAATTATATTCTAAAGCCAATCATCTAGATTATAAATGATTGAGTTAAATATAATTATACTTAAATTATTAATAAATAAAATTATTATTTTAGTTTTTTCATCATTTTGTGCATCTTTCTGTAATAAACTCTTCTATGATGAAGTTTCTAGGACTATTTAGACTCGACAAAGGAGGATTTATCATTTAGTTCTCAAACATGTTCGCGATCAAATGATTCGTTGTTACCTAGAACGATAATGTATCGAGTGTAGATCATTGTGTGCCATAAGTATTGGTTGTCCTCTTAACCAAGAAGTATGGAGATACTGTTACGGCATGCAGGTAAAGTGTAGGGGTATATTTCACTAAACATGATCCAACTACGGAGCTCTTTACTGTCAAAAGTTGCTCATGAAGGATATGGATATAAGTATCTCTTAGACTTGAGATCACCACGGTGACCTGCAAGCAACTCACTACACCTAGGTACCGAACTACCTAAATTTTTAATTCAGTGATGGAAGGCTACTTGGTGCAGTTAAGTACTTAGCTTGTCAGTGTGTGAGTCAAGATGGAATTGATCCCTCCAAGTATTAGAGCAAGTGCATCACTGTATTTTAATTTAGTAAACCCTCAGTCGGGGTGGTCCATGTAATGGACACTAAGTTTTAAAATATATTATGGATGAATTTTAGGATTGACAATAAATCCTAGATCGTCCTTTGAGCATCGAGGTCAAGGAGATAAATTATACGGTAATCATATGCCATAGATTCATCATTATTGCATTACGATTTTTTGATCTATCCGGACGTCGGGTATCATTGCTAGATGGTCACATCGATTGGTATAGAAAATTGATTTCTATGCTACCGATTAAGAATTCGAACCTATGGGATCACACATAATAAGAGTTTCTACCTGATCTAATGGCTAACATTGAGTCTTGATGATCTAGGACTCTATGATCATGAGTTCTACAGAACTGAAACTCTGTAACCAAGAGTTTCACTCGACTGAGACTCTGAGTTCTTAGTGTTCAGGACTCTTTGAACGAGAGTCCTAATGATCTGGGACTCTATGGTCGAGAGTTCCACTGGACTGAGACTCTATGACCAAGAGTCCTAGTGGACTGAAACTCTGAGTCCTACTTATCTAGGATTCTCTGATCAAGAATTTCATTGGTCTGGAACTCTATGATCTCGAGATTCATTCATTTAGGACACTGGGTTCAAGAGTTCCACTAGATTGGGACTCTTCAGGAGTTTCATGTTGATGAAACTCTGATGTTCGGTAACCCACCTGATTGGAACTCTAATATTTTTTGAAGGATTAATTAGTAATTTAATTATTGATTAACTTAATTTAATTAAGCGATGAGAATTTAATCAAATTTAATTGAATTTGATTGGATTGGATTTGACTCGATCAGGTCATGAGATGATCTAATCGCTAAGGAAGATTCGATCCTGATTTGATCAGGACCTGAACCTAATTAATTTTTAATTTAATTAAAATTTTATTAATTTGAATTAAGTCTAATTTGGTTGATTTAAATCTAATCTAATTAATTTAAATTAATTGATTTGGTTAAAACTAATTAGGACCAAGTCAAATGAGATTTGAATTTAAATTCTTCCTAGGGCCCATCATATTTGACTTTTTCACCTTGACCCATGCCCTCCTCTGATTTTTGTGTGAGATTTATCATGCAGAAATGAATGTGTGCCATTCTTCTCTTCTACTTTTGACCTGGTCCAAGGGTTGGACCAGTTCAAACTAAGTTGAATTTTGAATTCAACTTGGTTGGTTTGAAATTTGAAAAAAATCTAATTTCTTCCTTATCTATTCTCCATGCATACCTAAACTTTTTGTCGCATATTTTTTTTGGAGATTTATGATAGAGGGCTAGTAGAAGGAGAGTTCTTCTACTTGTCACCCTCTTGGATGAGGCGTTGGAAAAGGATAAGACCCCATTTGAATTCAAGTACTAGAAGTTGGTTGAAACTAGTTCAACCAATCTTAACCTATCCACTCCACATGAAATTTTTATCTATTTTTCATGCAATAAATTATGAGAATTTTTATGCATGAAGCCTAAGGGATTATATTTTAATGGTAAAAATTTGAAAGTAATTGGGCATTGATTTTGGGCGAAAAAATCCTAGAGTGAAGGTAAGTAGAGTCCTATAGTACTTTATTTTTCCTTCATGCTTCTATTCTCTTTTGATTTTTGTATCTAAGGACACCTAATTTTTAGATATGATCTAAACAGGTTTTATAGAATCGAAAGTCATCTTTCTATGAAAACTTATTTCATTAAAAAACTCCACACAGAGAGGGTGTGAGAGGATTTTTAGTGCGTCAGGATTTTTGGGCCGAGTGAAATTCAAGACTTGAGAATCTGGGTTCAGGTGGAGAGATTGAGTGCTGTGAGGATCAAATCACCACCAAATTTGAAACACCACTTCATCATCCTTCGAAGCACATGTTTGGGTTTTCTAGAGAGTCTAGGAGATTAGAAAGAATATGATCGATTAAATCGATCACGATCAGTCATTGAAGGTCCCGACGAGGAGCTAGCACTCCAGTAGGGCTGATCGAGATCAGGAGCTCCATGTGGACCAACCATAGAGGTCGAACACATGTGCGGCTATGGTGTGATACTATAATTTATTTTGATGAATTCAGATTATGGAGATCAGCAACCCATGCATAGGCATCGAGTTCTAAACTCGTATCGATCAACAGATTTAATTTGTTGATCAATCATATTTAAATTTTAAACTACATATTAGCATATTTAGATCCTGAGTAGGATTTAAATTAATTAGATCAATACATGCAGTAGATTAATATTTGATTAATTTTAATTTTTGCTGCTTTAATTTTAAAAATATTTTGAAAATGCATGCTAAAAATCTTGCTCATTTTTCTGCAGTGGTATCAGAGCCAGGTTTGCTTGATATGTCTAATATGTAATTAAAAATTAAATATTAGTATATTTGATATGCTTAATTCAGATAACTTAGTAATCAAGAATGAATGAGCCACCAAGTCATCCGATCATAAGAAACAAGTATGGTTTAAAGGCCATGTCCTCCCATTCAGTGGGGATCCCTTATGGCGGTAGAGGTGCCACCGTGAACTCATTCATTAAGATGAACAATGAAAGAATTTTAATGATTAAAATTATTTTAATTAAAAAATTAAATATGAATGTATTTTAGATTAAATCTAAAAGATTGATTCATAGTTTAATTTTCATTATATTTTATTTTCTATTTAAAACTAGCAATAGATTACTGTTTGAGAAATGAGCCGATCCATTTCTGAAATGAGTCAATCCATTTAAAAAATAAAAAATAAAAAATAAAAATCTTTCAAAATTTGAAAACTATTTTCAAAATGTCGAACCCTGATCCAGCAGTCCAAAAACTTAATTAAAAGAATTAAGTATTGTTCATAAGGTCTAGAATTATGAATTAAGATCCTAAGACAAAATCATAAGACTATGGGTTAAAGGATTAGATGAATTAGGTCCATTAATTGGGTTAGACCTAAGGTTAGTTAAAAAATAAATTTATTTAGAGTAATTGATCAAATCTAACTAAGTGTTGAATTAGATTAAATTAAGGATACTCTAGAATCAACTCCAATAGTTGTAGTTGGATAAGTCCATGTCTTTAATTAGACTAAGATGGACTTGATTCATGGCTATGCGATTAAGCCCAAAATTACTAGGTTGATTAGATTAAATCTAATTAATCGATTAGTGTCTAAAATAAGTTTGACAGTCTAAACCAATGGTTTTTAATTGGAAGCTACTCACACTGATTCAATCTTTGATGAGTTAATGGCATATCCCTTCTACTAATCTCACTTACTTGATCGACATGGTCGATTGAAATTTGATTAGATAACTTGGTGATTCGGACTGATCCATATCATTAGAAATTAGTTTGACTAATTTCAATCAGTAAGACTGAATTAGGTGCCCATGGACTTAAATTGATCCTAGTCCTAACCTATTGACTTGATGAAGTCAGTAGGAAAATTTGACTTGGTGAAGTCAGTAGGAGAAATTTGGTCCGTATCTTTTCTATCCTTATTTGGATATTGAAATTACTATACATCATATGATGATAGGTCGCACTCTCTTAATGGTGATCAGATTAGCCAGAACTTTCCTCGGGCATGATTATCATTGGTTTGATGCGTCGAAGTTAATCATGTTAATGGTTGGACCTAACCAGACCTTTTTAGTGAAGGCCATAGCCTATTGATTTGGCATCTGGGGCAAAATCTAAATACTAAAAATTATTTAAAGAAATAATTGGTTGTGAACCTAGCTATAAATGCACATGGATTAGCCAGAGCTTTTCTTGGACTCGTATGTAGTCTATGTGAATTTTAATACCTACTAAGGAGTTAGTATAATTCCTCGAATTGGAAGTAGAGGCTATCAATTCGTTAAAAATAGTGAAAGAACCTTTAGACTAAAGTTCAAATCTTTATGATTAATTAATTTAAGTACTAATAAAATTTCATATTTTTCTTTCAGATAAATAGAATGGCTAGAGTTAGTCTGCTCCGTTCATTGTTGGATAGTGGCAAGGGTTTAGGACCTAAGAACAAGGAGTCTAGTGTTGACCCTAGTCAGATAGACCCAGAGAGGAATGGTCCTCTTGATCCAAATGGGCTGAACAGTAGAAATCAGCAAGTAGTTGCTGGTTAAGGCTATTATATGATAATACCTTATAATTTTTTCGTATGTGATATATCTACCTGGGTATTAGATGCTAAAAGTTTGATTCATATATGCAATTTATTATATGGACTTCAAATTAGTAGAAAATTTGAGAATGATGATAGATTTCTTAATGTTGGAGATGGAAGTCAAGTTTCAATCCTAGCATTAGAAACTCTTGAACTATTTTTCAAAAGTAATAATATCATTTTAAGTGACTATCACTATTATCCATCTTTTATGATGAACATAGTATCCATTGGGCTTTTGGCCCAAGATGGTTATAGTTTATCAATAAAGAGACATTATTGCGATATCATTATGAATGATGTCACAATAATGTAAGAATAATTAAGAAATGGTATTTATATTTTATCATAGTCTATTAGTGTAATGTACACGTCGAATAAACGATCAAAACTAGATAATGTCACTAATTCTTATCTTTAGCACTGTAGGCTCGATCATATAAATAAGAATAGGATTAATAGGTTAGTCAAGGAGCGTATCCTTGATATTGATGATTGTGAATTATTGAATATCTGTGAGTCATGTCTTCTTGGTAAGATGACCAAATCATCTTTTATAAGAAAGGATGAGCGGGCCACTGAGCTTCTAGGTCTAGTACATACTGATATATGTGGACCTATGAACATATGTGCTAGAGGTGGATTTTACTACTTCATTATATTTACTGATGATCTATCTAGGTATGGATACGTCTATCTTATGAAGAGTAAATTTGATTCGTTTGAAATGTTCAAACGATATCAAAATGAGGTAGAAAAATAACTTAGAAAGAGTATTAAAATTATTCGATCTGATCGAGGAGGTGAATATCTTTCCAACGAATTTTTAACATATCTAAGAGAGAATGAGATTCTCTCACAATGGATCCCTCCTAGAATACCACAGCATAATGGTGTATCTGAAAGGAGGAATTGAATCCTATTGAACATGGTTCGATCCATGATGGGGTTTACAAGTCTGTCGATTTTATTTTGGAGTTATGCACTAGAAATTGCCTATTTATTTTTGAATAATTTTTCGAGCAAGTTTGTTGCAAAGATTCCACATGAGATATGGACTAGGCATATGCTAACACTCTCTCACTTTAGGATTTGGGGATGTCTGGCTTATGTTAAACATTTGCAATCGAAAAAGCATGGACCTAGGTCTGATAAATGCCTGTTCATAGGGTATCCCAAGAAAACTAGGAGTTATTACTTCTATCTTATTGAAGAACAAAAGATGTTCATTAGCAATAGACTAGTCTTTTTGAAAAAGGAGTTCCTTAGTGAAGGAACAGCTGTCTCTAATGTTGAACTTAATGAAGTTCGACAGGTGGAAGAACTGATATATTCTAGTGAACCTGTAGAACTAGATTTGATAAGATCAAATCCAGAGCCTACTAAAATGGCACCAAGAAGATTCGATAGAGTACCGCATCAATCGGACAGATACTATAATTTTTTGGTCTGAAATGATAATCCCATCGAACTCAATGAGAACGATGAGGATCCAATCACCTATATGAATGCCATGCAGAGATCTGACTTTGATAAGTGGCTGAAAGCTATGAAGTCTGAAATAGAGTTCATGAAGGTCAACAGTGTATGGACATTAGTTGAATCACCTGAAGGGGTAAAATCCATTGAGTGTGAGTGGATTTTCAAAAGAAAATGGGGTGCAGATGAAAAGGTGGAGATCTATAAAGTCCGTCTGGTTGCCAAGAGATATCATTAGCATTATGGTATTGACCATGATAAGACATTTTTCTCAGTGGCAATGCTCAAATCTATTCGGATCATGCTTGCGATAGGAGCATACCAAGACTATGAGATTTAGCAAATAGATGTGAAAACAGTTTTCCTAAATGGAGAGCTGGATGAAGAGGTGTATATGATACAGCCTAAGGATTTCACATCCACAGACGAGTCTAAGGTGTACAGGCTTCAAAGATCCATCCATAGATTGAAGCAGGCATCGCGGAATTGGAACATGCATTTTGATAAAGTAATCAAAATGTATGGCTTTGTTAAGAATGGAGAAGAACCCTGCGTGAATAAGTGGGCCAATGGTTCTATTGTTGTATTCTTATACTATATGTTGATGACATTCTCTTAATCAAAAATGACATCCTTGCATTATAGGGAATAAAGGTTTGGCTGTCGTCTCAATTCTTCATGAAGGATTTATAAGAAGCTTCCTACATCCTAGGGATGAAGATCTATAGGGATAGATCTAAAAGGTTGCTAGGATTATCTCAGTCCACGTACATTGATACCATGTTAAAAAGGTTCAGCATGGAGAATTCCAAGAAGGGCCATCTTCCGATAGGCCATGGAATTTCACTTTTGAAGAGGGATTGTCCGACAACTCTTCAAAAGAGAGAGCATATGAGTAGAATACCATATGCTTCGACAGTGGATTCTATTATATACGTCATGATGTGTACGAGATCAAATGTGGCATACTCACTAGGAGTAGTGAGCAGATACCAGTCTGACTTAGGTGAGAATCACTGGAAGATTGTGAAGACAATCCTAAAGTATTTAAGAAATACCAAGGACCAGTGGCTCATCTATGAAGATACTGACTTAAAACTTGTGAGATATACTGAATCTAGTTTCCAGTCAGATCATGATGACAGCAAAAGTGTGTCAGATTTTATATTTATTCTAAATGGTGGAGCGATCTACTGGAAGAGTTTCAAGCAGCATACTGTAGCCAATTCTATGTGCAAGATAGAGTATGTAGCAACATCTGATGCTACGAAGGAAGCTGTGTAGCTGCAAAAGTTCATCGACGAGCTGGGAGTGGCACCCTCCTTGAATGGTCCGATTCTGCTATATTATGATAGCACTGGAGTTATAGCTCAAGCGAAGGAGCCGAAGGCACATCAGCGTACCAAACATATTCTATGTCGCTACCATCTTGTATGAGAAATCATAGAGTAAGGTGACGTCGAGCTTTAGAAGATCGATGGAAAGAAGAACATAGCCGACCCCTTTACTAAAGCTCTAGGAATCAAAGAGTTCAATAATCACAAATGGAAGATAGGTATTCGATATTGTTCTAAGTGGCTTTAGTCTAAGTGGAAGTTGTTAGAAATTGTATCCTAAAGTCAATCATTTAGATTATAGATGGTTGAACTAAATATAATTATATTTAAATTATTAATAAATAAAATTATTATTTTGGTCTTTTCATCATTTTGTGCATCTTTCTATAATGAACTCTTCTGTGATGAAGTCCCTAGGACTATTTAAACTTGACAAAGGAGGATTTGTCGTTTAGTCCTCAAACGTGTTCGCGATCAAATGATTCGTTGTTATCCAAGATGATAACATATCGAGTGTAGATCATTGTGTGCCATAAGTGTTGGTTGTCCTCTTAATCAAGAAGTATGGAGATACTATTATGGCATGTAGGTGAAGCATAGGGGTACATTTCACTGAACGTGATCCAACTATGGAGCTCTCTACTGTCAAGAGTTGCTCGCGAAGGATATGGGTATAAGTGTTCCTTAGATCTGAGATCACCATGGTGACCTACAAGCAACTCACTACACTTAGGTACCGAACTATCTGAATTTCTAATTCAGTGATGGAAGGCTATTAGGTGCAGTCAAGTACTTGGCTTGTCGGTGTGTGAGTCAAGATGTGATTAACCCCTCCATGTATTGGAGCAAGTGCATCACTGTATTTCAATTTAGCAAATCCTAAATGGGATGGTCCATGTGATGGACATCGAGTTTTGAAATATATTATGGATGAATTTTAGGATTGACAGTAAATCCTAAATCGTCCGTTGAGCATAGAGGTCAAGGAGATGAATTATACGGTAACCATATGCCATGGGTTTGTCATTATTACATTATTACTTTTCAACCTATCCAGACATCAGATATCATTGCTAGATGGTCACATCGATTGGTACAGAAAATTGGTTCCTATACTACCAACTAAGGATTCAAACCTATGGGGTCACACACAATAGGAGTTTCTACCAGATCTGATGGTTGATATTGAGTCTCGATGACCTAAGACTCTATGGTCAAGAGTCCCACTGGACTGGAGTGGAACTCTATGACCAAGAGTTCCACTCAACTGGGACTCTGAGTTGTTCGTGTTCAGGACTCTCTGAATGAGAGTCCTGATGGCCTGGGACTCTGTGGTCGAGATTCCCATTGGACTGGGACTCTTTGACCAAGAGTCCTAGTGGACTAAGATTTTGAGTCCTACTTATCTAGGACTCTCTAATCAAGAGTTTTACTAGTCTGAGATTCTATGATCTCGAGATCCATTCGTTTAGGATACTAGGTTCAAGAGTCTCACTGGATTGAGACTCTTCGGGAGTTTCATGTTGATGGGACTCTGATGTCCAGTAATCCATCCAATTGGAACTCTAATATTTTTTAGAGGATTAATTAGCAATTTGATTGCTGATTAGCTTAATTTGATTGAAGGATGAGGATTTCATCAAGTTCAATTAAATTTGATTTGATTGGATTTGATCCGATCAGGTCATGAGATGACCTAATCGCTAAGGAAAATTCGATCTTGATTTGATCAGGACCTGGACCTAATTAATTTTTAATTTGATTAAAATTTTATTGGTTTGAATTAAGTCTAATTTGGTTGGGTTAAACCTGATCTAATTGATTTAAATTAATTGATTTGGTTGAAACCAATTAGGACCAAGTCAAATAAGATTTGAATTTAAATTCTTCCTAGTGCCCACCATATTTGACTTTTCCACCTTAACCCATGCCCTCCTCTAATTTTTGCATAAGATTTCTCATGCAAAAATAAATGTGTGCCCTTTCTCTCTTCTATTTTTGATCTGGTCCAAGGGTTGGACCAGTTAAACTAAATTGAATTTTGAATTCAACTTGGTTGGTTTGAAATTTGAAAAACCTAATCTCTTCCTTATCTATTCTCCACACCTACCTAAACTTTTTGTCGCACATTTTTTTTTGGCAATTTCTAATAGAGGGCAAGTAGAAGGAGAGTCCTTCTACTCGTCACCCTCTTGGATGAGGCATTGGAAAAGGATAAGATCTCATTGAATTCAAATACTGGAAGTTGGTTGAAACTAGTTCAACCAATCTTAACCTATCCACTCCACATAAAATTTTTAATTATTTTTTAAGCAATAAATTATGAGAATTTTTGTGCATGAAGCCTAAGGAGTTTTCTTTATGTGGTAAAAATTTGAAAGTAATTGGGCATTAGTTTTGGGTGAAAAAAATCCTATAGTAAAGATGAGCACAGTCCTATAGCACTTTATTTTTCCTTCATGCCTCTATTCTCTTCTTATTTTCATATCTAAGGACATAATTTTTAGATATGATTTAAATAAAGTTTATAGATTCAAAAGTCATCTTTCCATAAAAACTTATTTCATGGAAAAACTCTACATAGAGAGGGCGTGAGAGGGTTTTCAGTGCATTAGGGTTTTTGGGTCGAGTGAAATCCAAGACTTGGGAATCTGAGTTCAGGTGGAGAGATCGAGTGCTGTGAGCATCAGATCACCACCAAATTTGAAACACCACTTCATCATCCTCCAAAGCACATGTTTTGATTTTCTAGAGTAACTAAGAGATCAGAAAAAAGATGATCCATTAGATCGATTGTGATCAACCATTAAAGGCCCCAGCAAGGAGCTAGCACTCTAGTGGGGCTGATTGGAATCAGAAGCTCCGTGTGGACCAACCATAGAGGTCGGACATATGTATAGTTATAGTGTGACACCATAACTTATTTTGGTAGATTTAGATTATGAAGATCAGCTATCCGTGCATAGGTATTGAGTTCTGAATTCGTATCGGTCAGCAGATTTGATTTACTGACCAATCACATTTAAATTTCAAATTACATATTAGCATGTCTAAATCCTGAGTAAAATTTAAATTGATTAGATCAATGCATGTAGTAGATTAATATTTAATTAATTTTAGTTTTTACTATTTTAATTTTAAAAATATTTTAAAAATGCATGCTAAAAACTCTGCTCGTTTTCCTGCATATGAATGTGTAGAAGCAAAATTAAAAGCAATGAGATAATGAAAGTATGTAAAATAAATAAGTAAAGTAAAAAAGTAAACCAAGAAATTAGACCACAAAAATAAAGAGATTTATAGTGGTTTATAGCAACCTGCTCCTACGTCCACTCTTTAAATTTTTCTTAAGAATTTTACTATAATCTATCCTTGATTACAGTGTGTTTATTTTTCGGGCTCACAAATAAATTTAGTTGATTTTTTTAGAAGACCAACCAAAATCTTATATCGTTAGTTTTTTGAATTCACTAACAATCCAGTTGATTTTTCGGGCTCACCAACCAAAATCTAAAAGATCCAATTTTGGGCTTGGACAAGCCTAATCCTCAAGTTTCTTTCTTCCAAAGAAACTTGTAAAGAAAATAAAAATATAAGAATGAAAGCTTTAGCTCAAAATAAAAATAGAATTTAAATTCTTTAAATCCTAAAGAATAAGCTGAAAGATTGCTCTTTTGATGCTTCACTTCTCTTCATATAATGCTTGAGAGGTTGTGCTAGATATTAAAGAAGATATCTCTTGAAAACTCTCTGATTTTACTACTTAGTTTCTCTTTTTTCTCTCCTTTTCTGATGTGCAATGGAGCTCACTTAAATCTAAAAATAATTTCTCTCTTAATCCTATTTAATCTTGCTTCTAAATTAATTCTCCATCTTTAAATATCCTTAAAGATGGTTGGAGAGTAAGTTCTGACCGTTGGAAGCTCTGAAATAGTCGTTGGAGACAAAAAATAGTTGTTGAAAAGATTGCAGAAACTAGCCATTAAAGACTATCAAACTCCATCGAGCTACCTCAGATTTGGCTTAGAGCTGGCTCAAACTGTAGAATCAAAAAAATTAGTTTTCTATCATCTTGAGAGAGCTAGCTTGGATCCAAATCAAGCTGGCTCGAGCAACAGAATAGAAAAATATATTTTCTGCCATCCTGAGAGAGGTGGCTCGAATTAAAATAGAGCTGGCTCGACTGCATGCCAAATTAAAGTATCAATCCTATTTCGTGTCAGAACTTGCTCTATTCTTGGGTAGGTCAGCTCTAAAATTCTAACTTTATTTTTCTTCATTGTTTGACCTTTCAAACTTGAATTTCTTAATCCTAAATCTTTCAAATAATATTTTTTTATTTTATTTTTTTATGATGAGTCATCCAAATTTATGAAACCTTCTTCTTTTAAGTGCTTTGGCTTGATATCTTGAGAGCATTTCTTCCAAAGATAATTTTTTCAGTGTGAGCATTTGAGAAACCCTATATTCAATCTTAAAATACATGAATAGTAATATTTTTACTCAATATTTTATGATCATCAAAATCAATCATAGGATCAACAGATTTTAATCAATTCTAGGTTGGATCATGGGTTAAATTAACCAATAGGCAACAACTATAACTATTCAATCGATTCTCATTAGTGCAATTGAAGTTGATCTCGCGAGTTGACCATCCAATGATATTCGTGATATAGAATGATTTTTGGAGTGGTCATTAACATGTGATAATTATGTCTAAGAAAAAATACTAAGATGTACCTTATATACATATGAAAGATAAATAGTTGTGATCTTTCAAGGTTGGTTGAAGGATACAACTAGAAGTAAAATTTCTATTTCCTACCCATCCTCTAAATTTTTTGAGTTAGAAATATTGTATTATTTTGATGCGAAGGATTTCTTATGAAAATGAAAAGAGAAAAAAATAATATTTCTTGGAAATGTCATTGGCTTGAACCAATGAGTGCCATTCAATTGTGAGGGTGAAAAAAAAAGATGATGATGTTGTATAGATGAGCAATCCACTATAAATTATGCCCAGCCCATGCTAGTATATAATAAATTTGGGTCTGATTGGATTGTTAAGCATAAAATCTATTTAAACTTAGAAATTTAAGTGGGTCAGATCGAATTGGGTCGGATCAAAATTTAATAAATCTAGACCCGATCCAAAAACTAGAATGGATCTAATTTTAGAACCCGATCAGGATCCATGGATCTTTTTAAATGGTTGGGGTCAGGTCTCTGTGGGTTGGGTCAAGTCAGATCATGGGTTAACTCGACCCATTTACAATCTTAGTTGAGGACGTAAATTATCTGCATAAAAAATATTATAAACATCTATATGAGATAGTCAATAGAGCTCATGATAGGTTGCAGGTATAGCATAGCAACTGAAGAAAATTACGCAGGATTTAAGCATGCATTTTTGAAACTTTTTTGAATAAAATAGTAGTGAAAGTAAATATTAATCTAAAATTAATACTATGCATGCATTGATCATATCAAGTAAACCCAACTTAGGATCTAAACATACTAATATGTGATAGAAAAATAAAATGCATTCGATCAGCAAATCGAATCTATTGACCGATATGAGTTCAGAACTCGATACCTTTTTATGGATAGCTGATCTTCATGATCTGAATCTATCAAAAGAAGCTATGGTGTTATGCTATAGCTGCACACATGTTCGACCTCTTCGGATGGTCCACACAAAGCTCTTGGTCCCGACCAGCTCCACCGGAGTGTTAGCTCCTCATCAGAACCTTCGACGGCTGATCACGGTCGATCCGATCGATCATATACTTTTTAATTTTTTAAAAACTCTAAAAAATTAGAACATAAATGTTAGAGGATGATGAAGAGGTGTTTCAAATTTGGTGGCGATCCGATGCTCACAGCACTCAATCTCTACATCTGAACCCAGATTCCCAAAACTAGGATTTCACTCAGCCCAAAAATCCTGACATACTAAAAATCCTATCACACCCTCTCTGTATGGAGTTTTTCTATAAAATAAGTTTTCTTAGAGAGATGACTTTTATATCTATAAACTCTATTTAGATCATATCTAAAAATTAGGTATCCTTAGAGGTGAAAATTAGAAGAGAAGAGAGGCATGAGCAAAAAATAAAGTGTCATAGGACCCTGCTCACATTCACTCCAAGATTTTTTTTGTCCAAAACTAATGCCCAATTAGTCTAAAATTTTTACCATGTAATGCTACCCCTTCTTATGCATGCACAAAAAATCTCATAATTTATTGACATGAATACCATGGAAAAAGCACATGGAAAGAGATAAGGATCGAGTGGTTGGGAGGTTTTAACCACTCACTTGATTTCAAAAATCAAGTGAGCCTCTTATCCTTATCCAACGTCCCCTCCCATGTGTTTAACATGCAAAAGGACTCTCCTTCTATGTGTGCACATTTTTATTTCTCCAAAAAATATTTGACAAACAAAAGGAAGGGCATGGGAAGTAGATAAGGTTGGATTGGTTCCAACCTCCAAGAAACTGAGTTGAATTCAAAACTCAACTTACTTTGAACCGATCCAACCCTTGGACCAGGTCAAAAGCAGATA
Source organism: Cocos nucifera (assembly GCA_006176705.1). Classification (NCBI taxonomy): domain Eukaryota; kingdom Viridiplantae; phylum Streptophyta; class Magnoliopsida; order Arecales; family Arecaceae; genus Cocos; species Cocos nucifera. Next base: position 1,082,138 of record QRFJ01000020.1, read on the forward strand.
AGAGTGGAGGCACAAAAACCTTTTGGGCAAGATAAAAATTACGTACAAAATTTTGGGGCATGGAATAAGAGTGGAAAAGTCAAAAATAGTGTGCACATGGGAGAGTTTGAATTCAAACTTCATTTGACTTGGTCCTAATTTGTTTCAACCAAACTAATTAATCTAGACCCAATTAGACTAAGTTAAATCCAACCAAATTAGACTTAGACTAATTCAATAAAATTTTAATCAAATTAAAAATTAATTAGATCTAGGTTCTGATCAAATCAGGATCAAAACTCCCATAGCAATTAGGTCATCTCATGATCTGATCGGGTTAAACCCAATTGAATCAAATTCAATCGAACTTAATCAAATCCTTATCACTCAATCAAATTAAGCTAATCAATAATTGAATTGCTAATTAATCCTTCAAAAATATCTGAGTCTAAATCAGATAGATTATCAGATAACAGAGTTCCATCAACATAAAACTCCTGAAGAGTCCTAATCTAGTGGGACTCTTAAACCTAGTATCCCAAACGAATGAAACTCGCAATCTTAGAATTTCAAACTAGTGGGACTCCTGATCAGAGAGTCCTGGATGAGTAGGACTCAAAGTCTCAATCCAGTGGGACTCTTGATCACAGAGTCCCAGTCTAGTGGAACTCTTGACCATAGTGTTCTAGGTCATCAAGACTCATGATCAACCATCAGATCAGGTAGGAACTCCTTATGTGTGTGATCCAATAGGTTCGAATCCTAGGCCGATAGCACATAAACTAATTTTTTGTACCAATCAATGTGACCATCTAGCAATGGTATCCGACGTCTGGATAGGTCGAAAAATCGTAATGTAATAATGACAAACCTGTAGAATATGGTTATCGTATAATTCATCTTCTTGATCACGATGCTCAAGAGGATGATCTAGGATTTACTGTCAATCCTATAATTCATCCATATTATATTTTAAAACTTAGCGTCCATCATATGGACTATCTCGATCGAGGATTTGCTAAATTGAAATACAGCGATGCACTTGCTCCAATACTTGGAGGGATCAATTTCATCTTGATTCACACACCGACAAGCTAAGTACTTGACTGCACCTAGTAACCTTTCATCACTGAATTAAAAATTTAGATAGTCCGGTACCTAAGTATAGTGAGTTGCTTGCAAGTCACCGTGGTGGTCTTAGGTCCAAGAGACACTTATACCCATATTCTTTGGAGCTAATCTTGATAGAAGAAAAGCTTCAAAGTTGATCATGTTCAGTGTAGATGTACCCATATATCTCACTTGCAGATCATGCCAGTGTCTCAACACTCCTTGGTTATGAGGACAACCAACCTATATGGCACACAACGATCTATAGTCGATAAACATTGTCCTAAATAACAACGTATCTTTTGGTCATGAATAATTTAAGGACTAAATGATAAATCCTTCTTTGTCAAATCTAGATAGTCCTAAGAACTTCATCACAACATAAGAGTTCATTAGAAGACAACAGAATTTATGATGAAAAATGTCAAAATAACTTTTATTATTTGATAATTCATATACAAGTACAACAAGTAGCACAACCGTCAATAGGCTGACGATTAATTTTAGGACATATTCCCAATAGAAACTTGCAATAACATTATAATTTAAAGATGGAGAAGTGTAGGCAGCTTGAATCAGACTATAATGCTTTGTAGGAAGAGGCCACTAGATATAGGAGGATGTTTCATCTAGATATCGAGTCATCTATCGAAAAAAACTCAATTTAGTATTTACTATTAGGTTCTATATTTTAGGCTTTAAATGTATTAGTCCATCTTTTAGATTTTGTTATCCTAAATTTTTTGTATGCTGTAACACATATTTTATAGCATTGTCAATATATTATAATATACTTATAAAGTGATGTAGAATGAAAGATGGAATATAATATAAGATGGATAACATGTGTTTTATGGACTTTTTTATTTCTTCTTTTCCTCCAGGCTATATTAGCTATAATTAGGGTGCATTTTGAAGTAACAAGTAATGGACTCTTAAGGAAAAAAATTTTGACTACATTCGCCTTTGGAAAATGCTTGGAGAAAAATATTTTAAGTAAATATTTTTGTAATTAACTTATAAAATTTAGGTGAATATATAGTATTTATAATATAACGATAAATTTGGATAATAGATATGGATTATATACAACTCCTTCTAGTATGTGAGTAATCTTTGAATTTTTTTTGATTATGTATAATGCAATATATTCTCTTTTTTTGTGATATTTTTTTATTCTTTTTTCGCGTGACTTTATGACAACATATGTATTGATATCAAATATTGGAATTTTTTTTATTAGGTTGTTGCAGTGATCTGCGGCGTGATACTGTGCAAGTTACTCTATCTCAAGTACAAAGCAAATATATCTTTATATATTTATGTTTGTGGTACTTATTTATTCTGTAGCCTTTCTTTCATATCATTATTTCTTTTTAAGATGTTTGTTACTAGTAACATTGTTTCTTTTTTTATTTATACCCTTTTCTTTATATGTTCTTTATATTCTGTTGGTTAAAAGGTGCAATGGAATCTTTCCAAATATTTAGGCAAAATAGATTGAGGAGAATGAGCATCATTGCTGAGAGAAGATCTAAAAAAATAGGGAGCTGCAATAATCATTCTTGGGATATTGCAAAAAAAAGGAGGACTGCATATATCATTTCTCATTCAACAGTTGATGAACAAGATGGTATCTATATAATCACCTATGAATATTTTCTAATTGTAGATAGCTCTATGGTTCTTGATATTCGAAAAAATGCAGACATAAATAAAGTTGAGCCAAATAACCAAACTTCAACTTCTTTTAGACATTCCAGTAAGCTGTTGGACGGTAAATCTTTCACCTTCAACACTCTAATTCAAAATATCTTTTAATTATATTGACATTATTATGTAGGTATACATAATGAAGTATTTAATATTGAGAAACTAAAGCATGAATGTCAATATTGTGGAGCATTTTTTTAGTATAAAGAATGCGTGAATAAATCACATGACACATCGACTCCCAAATTTAATCTATATTATCGAGAGGCAAGGATCTATATTCCATTACTGAAAGAAACTCCAGCCTTTTTGGATGGTTTGTTGGACTATAATAGAGGAAGGAGGTCTTCAAAGTTTCAAAAAAATATTAAAGCATATAGCTCAATGTTTGCATTTATCTTAATAGGGACAAAGATTGATAATGAGATTAATACTAAACCTGGCCCTTATATTTTTTGGATCAATGGTCAAAATCATCATAGAATTGGTTCGTTGTTACCGAATGATGGACGAAAATCGAGATTTGCATAATTATATATATATGATACAGAAAATAAAGTGGATAATAGAATTACTACACTAAATTTTGATAAAGATGCATGTGGAATTAACCATGGAGTGGTTGAAGGTTTAATGAATATGTTTGATCAAGAAAATGAGATTGTCCGAGCTTTTAGAATGGCTAGAAATCATTTTAAAGAATCAGATTTTTCACCAGTGCAATTAAGATTGATAAAAAAAATGCAAAGGAGATACTACACAATATTGCAATCCTGCATGTTCTGAAATAGCGAGTTTGATAGTTGGTGATCTTGGACAAGTCGATCGGTATTGCAATATTATTATTGAGTATAAAACTGAAGGATTGAAATGGATCTGCATCCTAGCTTCATGTCTATACAATATCCAGCTTTATTTCTATTTGGTGAGGATGGTTATAGAGTAGATATAAAATATAGATATTATCCTCATAAACATTCAACTATAAGACATTATATAATAATGAGAAAATTTTATGCTTATAGATTACAGCAAAGAATTAATAAAGTGACAACATTAATAAGAGAAGGTAGATTATTTCAGCAATATATAGTGAATGCTTTCTCATGTATTGAAGAAGAAAGATTGTCTTACATTAAAAAAAATCAGAAGGATTTAAGATCAAATATTTATAAAGATATTAAAGATGCAATTATAAGAAGAGATGTTGATGAAAATGCAATTGGAAAGAGAATAATATTACCATCAAGTTTTACCAAAAGCTTAAGATACATGATCCAAAATTATCAAGATGCAATGGCAATTTATAGATATCATCGACATCATAATATTTTTATTATATTTACCTATAATACATAATAGCCTAAAATCCAAGAAGCTCTAAATATTATTTTTGGTCAGAAGACTAAAAAATATATCTGATATTAGTAGTAGAGTTTTCAAAATTAAATTGGAAGAATTGATATTGGATATTACCAAAAAAATTATTTCAAAAAATTAGTTGCAAGTGTGTTATAATTTATTATGATGAAATAAATGATACTTACTTATCGTTAAATTTTTAATATTTTTTTTCAATTTGTATACAATAAAGTTTCAAAAATGAGGACTTCTTATCCTAATATGGCTGAATTCAAAAAATAAGTATCCAACAGCATTGGACATAGATTCTATTATATCTGTAGAAATACTAGATAAAAATAGTGATCGAATCAAATTCGACATCGTTGAAAAATTTATGATGCATGGATCATGTGAATCTGCTAATTCAAAATCATTGTGTATGTTGAAGGGATACTGCTCCAAACATTTTTCTAAAAAGTTTCAATCAAAAACAACAATTGATGAAAATGGATTTGCGATTTATAGGAGAAAAGATGACAAATATTATATTATGAAAAATGGCATTAAGCTTGATAACAGATATGTAGTTGCTTATAATTTAAGACTACTGGTTAAATATCAAGCTCGTATAAATGTTGAATGGTGCAATAAGTCAAAAATAATTAAATATTACATCAAATACATCAATAAAGGTGTGGACAGAACAAGAGCTATCATTACAGAAAATATGGTAACAAATGTAGATACCAAAGCACAACAATATGAACAAGTTGATGAAATAAAAATATATTTAGACTATAGATATTTATCCATATATGAATCTATATGGAGGCTATTTCAGTTTGATATACATTTTAGAGAATCAATAGTTGAACAATTAGTTTAACATCTTCCGATGATGCATGCTGTAACCTATCATGAAAATCAGAATTTAGCAAGCATGCTTAGCCGATAGAATATAGATAAAACCATGTTTAATGAATAAATGAAAATGAATAAAACATGTGAAGATGCAAAAAAACTTATCATATGCTAAATTTCCAATGAAATGGTTATGGAACCTCAAAGATAAAATATGGATCCTAAGAAAGTAGAAAAATTGGATGGAAAGAATTGTTTATATACACCCAACTTCTGGTAAATTATATTACCTAAGAATTCTTTTGAATATTATCAAAGGACCACAAAGTTATGATGAGATAAAAACTGTTAATGATATTTGTCATCCAACTTTTCAATCTATTTGCAATGCTCTCGGATTGTTAGGTGATGACAAAGAATGGCACGAAACATTGAATGAAGCTTCTTATTAGACATCATCATATGAATTAAGATAGCTTTTTGTCACTCTGATCAATTATTATGAGATAGCCGGTCCGAACAAACTCTTAGATACCCATTGGAAACTCTTTGGAGATGATCTGCTTTGTAGGATAAGAAATACTTTAGAGATATCTAATCTATATATTCCAGAATTTCAGCTAAAAAAATATATTTTGATTGAATTGGAAAAATTATTCAATAGAAATTGCTACTCTTTTTCTAATTACAATCTGCTGATGCTTAATAAAGTCATGATACAAGAAATAATCAATAAATTGTTAATAAAAGGTTTAGATTATGATATATATAAAATGCAAGAAGAATTTTCAAAATTATTTGAAAGCTTGAATGAAGAACAAAGATTTATTTATGACTTTGTATTAGATTCTATTAAGAAAGACAAGGGCTATTTATTTTTTGTATATAGCCATCGAGGGACTGAAAAAATGTATCTCTGGTGAACAATCATTATAAAAATACACTTAGAGAGAAAAATTATTCTAACAATAGCATCATCTAGAATTGCATCTTTATTACTTCCGAATGGCCGAACACCACATTCAAGATTTAAAATTTCTATTAACATTGATGAACACTCAACATGTGAAATAAAAAAAGGGAACACAACTTGCAACATTAATTAAATCTGTAAGTTTAATAGTCTGGGATGAAGCTCTAATAAATCATAGAAATTGCTTCAAAGTGCTAGATAGATCTTTAAAAGATATTTTGCAATCAAACAATTCAAAAATAGATGAAAAATCATTTGGAGGTAAAACAGTATTGCTTGGTGGAGATTTCAAATGGATTTTTTCAGTTGTTGTTGGAGGTGGAAGAGCTGAAACAATTGATGCATCAATAAGCCAATCATATTTATGAAAATATTTTTGGATCTTCATATTAAAGAAGAATATGAGACTGTTTAATAGCAATGGTGGTGATGAATATTAGAGGATGCTTGCTAACTTCAGTGAATGGATTTTGGATATTGGTGATGGAAAAATATCAACATGCAAATTTCATGATGAAGAAGAAGAACCAAATTGGATTAATATTCTAGAGACTTTTATTGTGAAAGTAGATGGAGATCACATAGAACATATTACTTTGTAAGTTTATAAAGATTTCAGAGAAAATTATAAAGATCATACATATTTAAAAGAGTGAGCTATCATTATCCCTACGAATGATGTGGTTGATGAGCTAAACTTGCATATGCTTTCATTAGTGCCAATTGAAGAACAAACTTTTTTAAGTACATATATAGTATTCAAAACATTGGCTGACATAATTATAGAAGATATTCTTTATCTACCGAAATTTCTAAACTCTCTAAAATTCAATGAAATTCCAAATCATGATTTAAGACTGAACATAGGTGTTCCAATTATGCTATTAAGGAATATTAACCACAGTGCTAGGCTTTACAATGGAACAAGACTTCTTATAATAAAATTAATATCAAAAGTACTCGAAGCAGTAATAATCACTGGAAATCATATCGATGAGAAAGTTTGCATCCCTTGGATTATAATGCAGGTAACAGAAACAAAATGGCCATTTATTTTTAAAAGAAGATAATTTTTGGTGAGGCTTTGCTATGCAATGATAGTTAACAAATGTTAGGGGCAAACACTAAAAAAAATTGGGCTATGTCTACCCAAATCGGTATTTTCTTATGGTCAACTATATATTGCCCTTTCATGTGTTTCTTCATATGAAGGTCTAAAAATTCTCATAAAAATGAGCAAGATATACCAGAAACATTTACAAAGAATATAGTTTACACAAAAATCTTTTTTGATTTACCTTCATGTATTTATTTTTCATATTTTATATTTTATTTGCTTAATTTATATAGCTACATTAACATTAAATGTTATCATATCATCAAACAAGATAAAAAAAAGCAAATGGAGTATAGCTTATTTTTGCAATTGAATTTGAAAAGGCGCACCTAAATAATCAAAGCTATGGTTTTGCGTATATGGGACTCAATAAATCCAAATGTTAACAATCAACTGATAAGTGTTGACTACATCTTGTTTGATGAAGCAGTAAGTATCTTCAACTTTTTTTTTATTTTAACTATATTTTTCTATGGTATATGATATTCCTGAGTTTGTGGATATTTCTACTTTATATAGAACTCTATGATTCAAGCGTCTATTCGAAAGGAGGATGCTTTGCACTTCAAAAATTTGTTTATGGGAGGAAAAGTTTATTTTATGCAAAAATTTAATGTTGCCTCAAACAAAAGGAATTTCAGAGTTGCTCCCCATCAATATATTATTTACTTTAATAGATGGACCAATGTACAGTAAGTTGATGATGATATGGATTCTATACTATTTCAAAAATTTCATTCTATTGGTTTTGATGAACTATCTTTCAGAAACTATAATAATATATATTTGATAGATATAAATTTGTATAATAATACCTGATTTTAAAAATTTTAAGAAATATATACCGACTAACTATCTCTTCTCTTTGCAAATGTGATAGGCCATATTACAGTTATCAAGAACATTGAAGAAATAAATATCAAATAAAAAGCTATTAAAAAAATATATGGAAATTAAAGATTTAGAGTAATGAATCCAACTTATACCTTTTTAATAAGTCAAACTACACCGACTATTTAAATTTTTTCTCTTCTTAATATATTTTAGCCTATTAAAAAAACTATCCATCGATAATAATGCAGTACACAGAAGATATCAATCATGCTTTGGAAAAAAATTTCTGAAGAGCTTAACTTATAACTTATTAAGATAGTGGAATAAATAGGTTTGGTGATAATTATTTTGACAGGCATGACTGTTAGAACATATAGAGGTACTTTCTTCTCTATACAAGATATTTATTCTTATAAATTTTAAATAGTAATCATAAAATATTGATGATATCTTGAATATATAGATAAAATTTGTCTATCCAATTCTTTGACATCTAGGTATTATATAGATGTACAGATTCCTAAAATAGAAGACTATCGGGGCAGGTTAAGATATATAGTTTGTCATCTTATACATTGAAAAGATATAGTTTATATATATTTAAATTTATGAATTGATTTTATGATATATAGGCTCAATAGGATGACAGTTGTAATAACATTTATAGAAGAAAAACAAGCTTCATCTATTGATCTTGCCTATGAAACAACAAGAAATAAAAAAAATGATTAAAGAATTATTAGAGATGGATCTACAAATCACTCAGGTATAATTAATGCTCGATACAACTAAGTAATCTAACAGTGCAGTTATATGCACATTTTCCTACAACCACTTATTTTTTCTTTATTAGACACGAAATGTGCATGTCAAGCAAAAATGAAAGCGAAAGATACCTCTTACGATTGGTAGTATAAAGCATGCTATAACTGTAGATCTGCGATCAAAACATATGGTGATAACTTTTAATGCAACCAATGCAACAAAATGGATCAACCTTCAGTGTCATGGTAAACAAATGAAATTTTCTTCTACATTATTATGAGTAATTATAAAATTAATTATCCTTCCAAATCAATATGCTTTTCTATTATTTATTTTTTTAGGTACAAATTGAATGCGATGGTGAAGGATGATCAATTTCATTATATTCGAAAAACTGTCTCAGTAATTAATTGGCACACCAGTATTTAATCTTGCCACCGACCCAAGATCAAATAGATTTGTTCTTTCGAATGTCATTGAAAAGATCCTCGACAGCTTCTATACCTTTCAAATTATGTTTGGTCAGCAATATGGTGAAGATGCTAATCACAAGTTTTGGGTAATAAAATTTTTCAGGATAGCGATCTTTTTATCGATAGCTCGCATGAAGCTTCCAGTACAGAATCTTCTTCACTACAACTTTCGGAAGAAGTAGTAATTACTACTCCTAAAAAATATTTGCGTCCAAAAATTTTTCAACAGACTATTCCTTAAAAAGCTCTTCCCTGATAATCAGGAAATAAACTTTTCTAACTGATTAATTAGAACTAATTTTTTTCATATATTTTTTTTTGATTTTATAGAGAATCGACAACACCACCGTCCAAGAAAAAACTCTGCATCAAGTAACGTAATATTGTCTGACTAATTTATCTTCTCTATATTTTTTGTTATATTTTTTTATAATATAGAATTTTTTTTCATAACACTGGTGGAACTTCTTTTTCAAGACAATAGAAGAGAAAAAATAGAAAGAGCATTGATTTCACTATAACTTTATAGATTTCTGGATAAAATTATATGTACCATCCTTTTTAGCTTGGATTGTATATTTCTGCTCAAAACTATGATTTTTATTGAAGCCTGCTGCATGGTGCGGGTCCTTTGCTAGTTTTCAAATGAATCATAAGTGATATCCTTTGGTTCATCCAATAATGCATGATCAACATATAATAATATAAAAATTATTATAGGATGAATTTTTTTTTTTGGCATCAATTATTTGGAGTGAAGTTCTGGCACCTTGGATATTGAGAATCATGAAGTCACATGAGGCTTTTCTATGAGAAATTATTAGGTACACTCATTCTTTCATAAGTAAAGCTAATAAAAAATTCACACATCAATTGTTCTTCATTAATTGCTAATCTTGATTGATCATGATTGGCTATGAGATGAAAAGAAGTCAATCCAAATCAATAAATACTTTGCCTATGGTGGAATGAGACTACCTAATAATTTCTCCTTTCCTATGCCCAAAGAAACTTCAAAGAAAAGATAGGAGAGGGGAGGAGGAGGAATAATGGAAGCATCTTAAGCAAGTTTCATCTTCTTCGGTCCACCATGTTGATTTCTATCATTATGGAGAAAGTGCATCATTGCAAACATCACGAACTAGCACAAATCTTAGATAGTATTTTTTGTGGATTAGATATAATACTACTTCTGATCTTAGTTCGTTGATTTTTCTCTCATTTTTTATTTTAATCCTCAATCTCAACTCTATGTTTTAGATAAATCATAGTTGTGATTACTTCCATTGGCATGATTCATCTTTAAATGCAAGGGATAGGAAGATTATTAATAAGCTCATGCAGTATATGGCTTATAGGGCATACATCTAATAATCTTTCACTTGTACTAATGCCAATCCGTTATATAACCAAGCCTCATTTTCTCAAGATAGGCTTCAGTCTTTTGCTGGCTAAGCGGCTTAGTTAGTGGATCCACTATATTGTCCATGGAGTCTACTCTCTATACGTTGATATATCTCTTTTCAAGGTAGTCACGTATGATATGAAACTACCACTCAATGTGCTTGAACTTCTAATAAGACTTGGGCTCCTTAGCAAAGGATATGGCACCATTATTGTCGTAGTATAGTGTGATGGTATCTGATGATGTGATACTAAGTTTCGCAACAAACATTTTGAACCAGAAGGCTTTTTTTGCAACTTCAGAGGTAGCGATATATCTAGCTTTCATAGTAGAGTCCATAATAATCGGTTGCTTGAAATTCTTCCAATTAATCGATCCACCATTGCATAAAAATACAAACCTTGACGTAGACTTTCTATCATCAACATCAGGTGTGAAGTCTGAGTCAATGTATCATTCTATCCTTAACTTTGATCCCCTAAAGATGATCCCGAAGGATCAAGAGAAAATCAGGCCGTGCAAAATGGATAACCTAAAATGTGAGAAGAAAGAAAATCTTGGATAGATTAGGAGGGTAAGAAACCAATTCATCATAATTGATCCTAGGGGATCAAGAGAAAATCAGGCCACACAAAACAAGTAACCTAAAATGCGAGAAGAAATGAAATCTTGGGTGGATTGGGAAGGTAAGTAACCAATTCACCATAAATGGTGGATCTAAATAATTTTTCATAAGTTTTGAATCCAAAATAATCCAAGAGATTCTACTTTTTAATTTTGAATCTAAAATTATCTAAGAGATTCTACTTTTATAACCGCCTGCTCTTAGTCTATAAAAGAGAAGGCACAAGAAGAAATAAAAAATAATTAATAGTCTTTCTTCCTTACTAGCTCTCCCTCTCTCTCTCCTTTCCTCTAGAATATATATATATATATATATATATATATATATATATATATATATATATATATATATATATATATATATATATGTTAGGGTATCAACTCGCTCTGATATCGATTATTGTGGAAGTCTAGCTAGGACACAACCATCTCAGGACCTTCTTGATACCATTTGTATTGCACTCGATCATGTATGGATATCACAAAAGAAAAAATAAAGAATAAAAGATAAGAGATAATATACAATCAAGTACGTAGATTAGACTAAGGTCTACTTCTATGGAGTGTGTAAACTTTACTATGAGATAAAGAAAATCAAATAAATACAAGAAAAACTTTTCACTCAACCTTTATATAAGAATCTTTCAATAAGAAGCCTCAAAATTTTTATAAAAGCTCTTTGAAATCTCTCAAGAAGCCTTCAGGATGTCACTAGCTCTCCGATGCAATAAACGATTCGTTAATCGGAGTTATATAGACTCCAAAAATTTATAAATAGTATTTTAGTAGAAAATCTAGTCCCAAATACATCCGAGATCCATTTTCGGCCATTCGATCACGACCAGCTTACTTCTGGGCCATCAGATCGTGCAAAAGATCTCTTGATCAAACTTGGATTATGCCTAGACCATCCGATCATGATCGACTCACTTCTTAGCTATTCGATCATGATGTTGTCCACCGAAATAGAGCATAAAGCATGGGAAATCTCAAGGAAATGCCTGTTGGTCCATGTGGACCATGTGAACTGCATGGGAAATGGCCACCTAGTCCATGCAGGTGACTGTAAGCCAGCGGTCTATGATGGACCGTATGAGCAGGCTAGGCCTACGTGCAGCCCATGGCACCCCTACGCATGTGTGCGTCTGGACCGACCCAATGTGTGGCTGGCCTAATGGGCCGTGCACTGCTAAGCTGAGCCCATGCCGCCACCGGCCTACAACAGCCCATAGGCCTCTCCGACGGCCTGTGGGCCGTGCCACTCACTCCGATGCTTCCTCACATGTATCTTCTCTGTCTGGGCTCTGATTGGGTCATTCTTAGTCTCGTTGGATTTTATTCATCATCCTAAATCTCATTCTAGGCTTATTATGGATCGAATCTTGAGATATTTTTTTAATAATATATATGTATATAATGCATCAAATTGATCCTCGAATATGGACAGATCATGTGGTATCAGAGCGTAGATCCTGCCCATGGATGGTGAAGATGAGATTAGTCTACAAATCCACCAGTGGGCTACTCAAGTGCAGAAGTCCGACCACACACTAGGAAGAAGCAACATCAAGAAAAACCCCATAAGTGACCAAAATACTTCATCCCATTCGGAGAGCTTGGTCACCCAAGTCTTGGAGTTATCCAAGAAGATGGAAACCATGTTGGGTTGGATATCAGTATCGAAGGATGATCGTGAGGCCAGTCCATCCGCGGACAAAGAAGAGTCTAGGACCAAAGAGGATAGTCACGGGAAGAGGAGATCCTTGGAGGAGAATATTCAACCGTTCAAGGTCGAAGTCCATATTGACATCTCGATCTTTGATAGCTCCATCAATGCAGAGAAACTTGATGTGTGGATTAATCAACTTGAGACTTATTTTAACCTCTATAGTTATACTAGCGAGGAGAAGGTATCATTTGCTCATTTAAAACTTTCTAATCATGCTCTTGTATGGTGGAATTTTTGTATGAAGGCCTATAATACCGACAAGTTAACATGGGGACTCTTCAAGCACCTCAAATGCCAAGAATTCTACCCCATAGGATATTTGGAGGAGCGTTGAAGATGATGGCACCATCTATGCTAGAAGAAGGATCAATCTATGCAAGAATACATGATGGAATTCCATCGACAAGCTATGGCACTTGACTTCTCTTTGGAAGACCAAGCAACAATGACTAAATTTACATCCAGACTGCATGCGTCCATCAATAATGAACTTATCCTTTTCAAGGTCAGTGACCTTTCGAGTTCTAGCAACATGGTGATAGCGATCGAGAGGAAGAACAAGCCCCATGGAGAAAAGACCATTAGAGAGAACAAAGGAGGTTTTCCAAGTTCAAGAAAGAAAAAGAAACAATAGGAAGGTGGCACCGTTTCTTCAACTGGCTCTAAAAAATATTGTAGCCATTGCAAAATCCCAGGTCATAGCCAAGATAAGTGCTGGAAGGTTCACCCTGAGCTCTCCCAAAGAAATGGTGAAAAGACAACCCTCTAAAGAAAACAACTGGATTGGTGATTAAGGGGGACTCGACCAAACTTGGTGCGGTTGAGTCAGCGGACCCAAGTCTATCGCTAAAGGCCAAGCCGAAGGTTATAGACTCAAGTCTGCCCCCTACATCCAACAACCCAGAAGCATTATTCTCTATCAAGATTCAAGTCAAACAGGAAGTAGTCCGAGACATCATCAACATGGGGAGTCAAAAGAACCTCATCTCAGCAAGCCTTGTCCAATGGCTCGGGTTGGAAATAATACTGCCTATCCTCTTGGTTGGATTCAAAAGAATGTAGAGTATATAATTGAGTGGCAATGCAAGGTATGATCTGCTATTATGATTCAATTTATTGACGAAGTTTTATGTAAAGTCGTACCCCTAGATGTATACCAAATCATCCTGGGAAGCCCATATTTGTGGGATCGAGATGCCATGTACCATTGATGTGCCCATCAGTACCAACTTATCAAGGATGGAAAGAAATTCATAATTGAGGGCAAGCAAACTCAACCTAGAGTGGACATGGTGCCCATTGGTCAGGTCAAGAGGATGGTGCATGCCTGCTAAGGGTTCGTCATCATGCTCATCCATCCTATCAAGACAGATGATCCCATCTACACCCTTGCAGCAACTTGCAAAAAGGAGGACGACGAGATACTATGACTAATTGGTTGATACCCAAATCTCTTCTCAGAGGTGTTCGAGTTACCACCACGAAGAGCGATAAAGTATGAAATTCAACTTATCTCGAATGCTCCACTACCAAATATGAGCATGTATCAGCATTTGGTAATGGAGAATGAAAAAATCCAATGTCAAGTGATCGAGTTGGTAGCGAATGGAGTCATTCAACCAAGTAGCTCTCCTCGTGGATCACCAGTGGTGACGGTACCAAAGAAAGATGGTGGTTGGTGTATGTCCATCGACTACTAAGCACTCAAAAAAATCATGGTGAAGAATCGATACCCACTACCATGAATCAATGATCTACTAGATCAATTAAAACATGCAACTATCTTCACCAAATTAGATTTGAAGTCAGGCTACCACCAAGTCCGCATTAAAGGGGAGGATACATGGAAGACGGCATTCAAGACATAGCAAGGGCTGTTTGAGTTGCTGGTAATGCCATTTGGATTGTGCAACACCCTAGCCACCTTCATGTGCCTGATTAACGACATTCTTCGGGCATACATTGATAATTTTGTTATCATTTATTTGGATGACATCCTCATCTATAGCCAATCTCGAGAACACCTTGGTCACATAGAGAAGGTGTTTGATCTCTTGGCGAAGCATCAACTCAAACTCAACCTCAAAAAGTGCAAGTTTGGAAAACAAACTCTCATCTACCTTGGATTTGTCATGGGAGGTGGTGAAATTCAAATCGACCCTGCCAAGGTCAAGGTGATCATAGATTGGCCGAGGCCAAAGGTGATCACAAAAGTATGAAGTTTCATGGAAGCTTGCCAATATGTCCGAAAGTTCATCTAGAACTTCTCGATTCTAGCCACACTACAACATACACTAACAAAGGCAAACCAAAAATTTGAGTGGACTCAAAAACATGATGATACATTTATTTTATTGAAAAGGAAGATCAGCGAGGCATCTGTCTTAGCCTTGCCAAACCTACAATGGCCATTCGAGTTGGAAACTGATGCATCAAGATATGCCACGAGAGCGGTCTTGATGCAAGATGGTCATCCCGTGGCTTACTACTTGGAGATGTTTCAGGGAGCTCAAAAAAATTACTCAACTTATGATAAAGAATTGCTTGCCTTACACCAAGCTATGAAGCATTGGTGTACCTACATCCTTGGGAAGGAAACAATAGTCCACTCCGACCACCGACCACTCCAGTATCTTCAAACTCAATCAAAATTGTAGCAAGCATGTCACATAAAATGGATGATCTATCTTCCATAATTCAATTTGGTGATCAAGTACAAGAAAGGAGTATTAAACAAAGTTGCCGACATGCTATCATGACCTTTGGTTGCAACCCTTTGTTTGTCTACTTTAATGCAAGTACAGCCTACCCATAAGGAGTATGCCGAGATGTACAAAGAGGATTCCGACTTCAAGGGTCTGCTAGAGGAGCTAGGAGTTAATACTCTCTCAGTATATTCTCAGCATGAGTGGCTTCTCTATAAAAATGGACAATTATGTGTGCCACAAACGATGGACCGCATCCTTTAGATGACAGAGGCGCATACATCCAAGGTAGCAGGGTACTTTGGCATGACTAAGACTCTTCAAAACTTGCAAAGATATGTGTACTAGCCAAGGATGCAATAAGATGTGGCTCGTTTCTAAGGGGATGTGCCTTATGTAGCACTTCCAAGCCTTCCAATTGCAAACTAGGCCTCTACATACTGATCAACACTTGATTTAACCATCTGAAAGCACCAAATTTAATTTAATTTATTTTATTTATGAAGAATTTAATATTTTTTCTTAAGTTTTGTAGGAAATATGACATCGATACAAAAAGCCTGATTCACAGATAAAAAAAACTCAAATTTGGAGTAAATTAGACTTAAAATAGAATTAAAATAAAAGAAGGATGCATATGGTATTACAGAAAATAAAGATACTATGCAAGAAATCTAAAAAGGATGTATGCATTTTTTTAAGAAACGTTCTTTTAGTAAATTGGCAAAAGAAGGGCGCTGCTTTATTTTTTTCATGTAGTTGGCGGGTCCGTTGCACGATAATGGATTCGTGAGAAAGCTTTTTGCGGGTGCGCATGTTGTAACGGGTCTATAAGCAGGCAGCATTGTGGGTTCATGGCAGGCCTTTGCAAACGAACGCGGCAACATAGCTCACAACAAAAAGAAATAATATTTAGAAATATTTCAAGAGAAAATTTTGTATTTTTTTATCTGTTTTGATCCTTCAATCTCATCCCTCCATCCTTTAGGCTTTATTATTTTCTTTAGTCCCACATCTGAAAATCATGTAAAATTCTTTCCTCTTATCATCTATAAAAAGGCTCCTATACTTCCACTTAAGGATAATCCCAAAAATCCTTCTAGAGCCTTGCATAGAGGGAGAAAAAGGGACTACTCCATGAGAAGCTAGGCTAGCAATTTTGGAAGGGGAGAAGAAATTTTGTAACGACACCGAACAAGTTCTATAATTCTAAATTTTTTGTATTCCTTTTATATGCAATAAAGATTATACTTTTTATTGAATTATCATGAGTTCTTTATTTGCTTTCTTATATACTTTCTTTTTTGCTCTCTTGTTAGATTAAGTTTAGGAATAATTTTTACTTTCCGGAGATGCGCCGTGATCTATGATTATGGGACGTGCCGAGGAAAGAAGAGTTGTTTATCTAGTACTTTTCGGAGACGTATCGTGATCTATGGATACGAGACTTGCCGAGGAAAGATAAGTATTTTTTTCTAAAATTAATCACATCTATTTAAAAAAAAGAGATACAACTCTACTTATGCAAAATTAATTCAAAACTCACATGCTCTTTATTTTATAATTACATCAATTTTAGGATAGTTTATTTTCTAAATCAAAATAAATCTTCTTTCTTATATTTTGCAATCTCAACTTAGCCCAAGGTCTTTAAGGATACGATCTCGACTTACCCTACCTACGTAGTGAGTAAAGTTATGTTTGGTACTATCAACGACTATGCATCAAATTTTGGTACCATTGTTAGGGATCTTGGCACGGTTGATATAAAAAAACTTTTTAATTTTTATTTTTTTTTGCTACTTTCTAGCTAGACAACCTTATTTGCATAATAAATAATTAATTTATTTTGCATAACTAATTTACTACTTTTTAATCTTAGGGATTTTCTACTTTCTATAATTTAGATTAATTTACTGCTTTTTATATAGCCTAGTGATTTATTGCTTTTTAAACTTAATTACTTAAATTTATTTTCTTACAAAATCAAAAAAAATCAAAAAAAATATAAAAAGATAAAATTATAAATCCTAAAAAAAGTTACTGATATTTCATAACACTTAACTAAGATTGCATAACCTCAAATATAAAAATTTTAACTTGATCGGACATCTTGTTTCTTTGCATAGCATCTCTATAATTAACTTTAAGGACACAACCCATTAATTAAGATAAGATAGGAATTTGATCACCCTTTCTTAGCCCATAAATTATTTTTTTGCATTTGCATAACCTAGACCTTAATATAAAATTAATTAGATGTTGACCCCTAAGGATTTTGAGCTCAATAGGATAAGTGATCCTAAGAGTTGGACCAAGTTAGACTTGATCAGCTAGCTGATGTCTAGGCAGGTGGTTTGTGGGATGACTGGGTTCTAAGAAAGATGATTTATAATTGATTATGTTCACTGATCTAGTCAATTTAATTGGTATCTAAAAAAAGCAACAGAAAGACTCCCACCGATCTTATACTTATCTGGCTAGTTGGTTAGTCAAGCTCTGACTTGGAGGAATTAAAGGCTAACTTGGAATAGTTAGGAGCTATCTAAAACTAGGATAACCTTAGGATAGAGAGTCTATTATGTGTTAACTTGATTGCAATTAAAATCAAACTACAACTAATTCTTCTTTTTTCTCTTAGTTTTAGGATTCCTTAGGTTTTCTTCTTTAGAACTCTTTTCTCTCTTTCTTTCCCTCTTCTTCCCCTTTCTTTAAAAAAGAAAAAAAAAATCTTAATAGACTAGGATAGTCTTGCATAGACCTTTTAGTTGCATGTTAGGTTGACGATCATTAAAATCCAACTTACAACCACTAAACGAAGAACTAGAAAAGACCTTTAGGACTATCTGAGCTAGAAAAATGGCTGCACCTGGTGAGGCTAACCCTCCATGCCCATTGAGAGAATATTTCACTCCATCCTCATATACCTATTCTTTATGCATTCAAGCACCTCCAATAAAAGCTACCCAATATGAGATTAAGTCCAGCATTATTCAAATATTGCCATCATTCTATGGACTTAGTAATGAAGATTCATACAAACATTTGGATGAATTTCTTGAGATTTATTCCACAGTAAAAATCTAAAACTTCTTCGATGATGCCCTTAGATTGAAACTATTCCCTTTCTCACTTAAGGACAAAGCCAAGCATTGGCTAAACTCCTTAGATTCTATAACCATTTCAACTTGGGACCATCTTCAAAGAGAATTTCTTAAGAAATACTTTTTAATTAGAAAAATAAATCAAATTAGAAAAGCCATCACTAGTCCTTTTCTAATTGGATGGTGAGCTTTTTCATGAGACATGAAAAAGGTTAAAGAACCTCATTCATAAATGTCCACACCATGCTGTCCTCAAATGACAACTTATTCAGTGTTTCTATGATGGTCTCTCAGAGAAACACCGACAAATAGTTGATGCATCATATGGTGGAATATTTATGCTAAAGAGTGAGGATGAAGCTTGGTAGCTCTTTGAAATACTTAGTGAGAACTCCTTCACTACGACAAAATAAGGCTACGACAGTGAAGAAAAAATCCTGATTTTCTGGATCAGATTCGTTCAGATCTGATCTGATCAAGAGATATATTTTAAAGTTTTTTTTTTTAATCTAGATCAAATCTAAGATGTTTTAGATCTGATTATTATTATTTTAAAAATTAAAATAAAATTAGATAAATTAAATTAAATTAAATTTATCTTAAAGTGGGTAATCCTATTATCCGTTGATGATCCTGTAAGCAGTGGAAGGTTCTGAATCAAGCCACGCAAGTGTCTGGCCTCTATCGATATCCACTTGGGCTAGATCTGGAGATCCTCTTCTTCTCTATCATGTCTTCAAAAATCAGATCTGAATTTAATCTAGAGGATCTTCAAAACTCTTTTCGAAGATCAGCAGTTGTCTTATGCAGCAGTGCAGCCTTCTAGCTTTCAATCGCCTTTCTTTGATCTGGATCGCACCAACCAAGAATCCAAACACTTTGGACGTGGAGAGGAGAGGGAGAAGGTGGGTTTGGCATGGAGGAAGAGGGGAGAGGCAGCCTTAGGGTGTGGGATTTCAATTCTCCAATCATACAATCATATAATCTGAGTTGGGCGCAGGGTCTTATTTATAGACTGTTTGTGATCCAACTTCTCTTTTTTCCAACCAATCATAACTCTTTGTGAAATCAGATCTAAATCTGATTGATGGAAATAGAGTCCCCTGGATTTCTCCTTAGAGGGTGCCTAAGATCAATCAAAGTTGATTCTTAGGAGAACTCTAATCGAAATCCAAAAAGGAGATGGAGTCCCTATCCAACAGGGACTCCTGGGCGCCTCCAGCTTGGGCACACGCCAAGGGTGGCATGCGCCCTTTTCCTTGCCAGGTTCTAGCAGGGGGACAGGCCCCCACCAGCTCTCCAATAGGTGCGTGACACGTGGATAGAAGTCAAAGTGTCAATGGTCAACATTTGATCAGTCAAAGGTAGACTTTTGACCAAAGTCAAAGAACAAGAAATGGCAGGTGACCAAAAATGGCAGGTAATGTCTTATAAAATAAGACAACCTTTTTTGACTTGGACAACCTCCAGTCAGACCATATGAAGGCCTCTGATTGAGCACAAACTTCTTTGGCTCAGTCAGGATAACTTATTTATGATAGTAAAAGAAGAACGTTAGGTTCAATCGAGTGCTAGCACGATTTTCTTGAACCTAATTGAATCTCATTCAGATCAATTGAACTAGATCAGTTCAATTGATGATCACCAGATTCAAACTCTTGTTTGTGTGACCCAGTTAGGTTCAGTTCTGTATGGTAATGGGATATGTCATGATCTCTATCATCGACATCATCGAAACTCCTTTCGATGGATCAGAACTCTTCTGATTCAAACAGCTAGAATGATCGATCATCTAAATCATTCTAATTGCTCCCAAAATCCATCAGTGACACCTAGCAGTATATGGTGGCAACCCATCAAGAGCTGAATGTGAACCTCTTGGTGCAGCTACTTGTGTGATTAAGTTCTTCTATCTTGAGCCCCAATCAGATTAGGGTTAAGGTAAACTCGTCAAACCCTAGTCTCTGTCATATGATGTAATCATTCGATTTCAAGTCCAATGTGAAAACCTAAATAGAAACTCTTTCTATTATTTCACTCTGTCATGGCCATGGACTTCTGGATTTGATTCTCATGATCATCATAGGACTGCTCCTCTACCATCGAGGTAGATAGATTTCCATCTTGATGCTATCCAGTTCCTACAATGAACATGCTATAGCCAACATACACCTCAGAATTCCATATGGCTAGGAGATCGAGTAATGGTGTAGTCAAACTATAACACCCTCAAGGTGAACTGTCGATGCACCTCAGGTCAAAGAACCAGACACACCACTACAGCATCGAGTCAGTCATCGACGAGAAGGTAGACTTCCTAATGACTACTCGAGTGGTCACCTCATGCCTCGTCTCTAACGAGTACTTACTACTCGGTTTCCACCGTAGACTCAAGACTCATCTACAAAAAAGCATTACACAATTTCAATCTCCATCTGTGATACCTATGTCGAGCTTTTTGAGTTATAAACCCAAGCAGCAGCCGTCAACACCAGACTCATCTACAGCAAAGGAAGCAGCACCAGCAAACCAGCCGGCGGACCAATGAGCTTATGTATGTGGAAGTGGAGCTCAATGGTCGTGCGACCCGGGCGATGGTGGACACGGGGGCAACCCACAACTTTGTTGCCGACCGTGAAGCTACCCGCCTAGGGTTGAAGTTGGAGAGGGACTCCAGCAAAATGAAGGCGGTGAACTCGGAGGCACGGCCCATTGCTGGACTTGCAAGGGATGTGCCAATTCGGGTCGGAACTTGGAGTGGGAAGGCCAATTTCATGGCTGTACCACTGGATGATTTCCAAGTTATCTTGGGCATGGAGTTCCTTCAAGCTGCTAGGGTGGTGCCCATGCCATTCCTAGATGCCTTGTGCATGATGGGAGATGAGTCTCCCTGCGTTGTCCCTTGATAGACTCGTCCGCGAAAACAGACTTTTGAAAACTTCGTAACTCTCCTCGCATCTCCGTGCTCTCTTTCAAATTGCGTGCATTTCCGTAACGACTGTTGGGGGGTGTGGCAGGCCTGACCCGATTGAGGAGGCTGACGAGCAAGTCCAATGTCAAAAGAAATGGTGCTTTCAGTCTCATTTGATTCGAATCCAAATCAGCGAGTTCTTGTCCCATACTCAAGTCTGACTTCGATCATCGTCTCCCGTCTGCGCAAGATGGATTTGGCTTCGGTGATTCACCATTTGAAAGACGAGAGAACACGATCGGCATAGAACCTTCAAAGTCCTTTTTTTCTTGGTAGGCAACGAGAAGGGAGAGGGAGGAGGGGGATCAGTAAGAGAAAGACGTAATGGACCGTAAAGGACGGAGACTCCCTTGCTTGATTCAGTCATGACATGGAGCTTCGGCCAAGCAAGCAGGTGCCTTGATTATTTATATCTTAAATTTTCAACTCTTGAAAATATGAATTATCATTACCATTAACTCAAAGGATGTATCACAGACACTAAATACACATATATGATAGAAAATAATCCATTTTATTGATTATAGTCAAAATTATAATTTTACCCCTAGAAGTGTATTACAAGTGTCGACCAGTTCTGGCTTCTAGGGCACATATATCTAATAATCTCCCACTTATTCTAAAGCCAATTGGCTACAAGTCTAAGTCCTATCTTCTAAAGGTGGGCTTCGATCTTCTACTAGCCCAACGGCTTTGTAAGTGGGTCTGCCACATTATCTGTGGAGTTGACTCTCTTGACTTCGACATAATCCTTCTCGAGGTAATCGCGGATGAGGTAGTATCACCATTCAATGTGCTTGGATTTTTGGTGAGACCTTGGCTCCTTAGCAAGGGCTATGGTGCCATTGTTGTCGCAGTATAGAAGAATGGCATCTGATGGCATTACTCCAATTTTTGCAGCAAACTTCTTGTACCAGAATGCTTCCTTCGCAGCCTCTGATGCAGCGATATATTCTGCTTCCATGGTGAAATCTACTATCACAGTTTGCTTGAAACTCTTCCAGCTGACAGTACCACCATTGCATACAAATAGACTTCCAGATGTCGACTTTCGATCATCTATATCGAACATGAAATTCGAGTCTTTATATCCCTGGACTTGGAGTTCTCCGTTACCAAAGACCAACATCATATCCTTAGTTCTTCTCAAGTACTTAAGGATACATTTCATAAAAGTCCAGTATTCTTCACCTGAATTTGACTGATATCTGCTTGGGATACTTACAGCATAGGTTATATCAGATCATGTACATAGCATGGCATACATGAGGCTCTCTATTGCAGAAGCATAAGGGATCTTGCTCATGCATTCTATTTCCTCAGGTGTGCTAGGGCACATCTTCTTTGGAAAGTTGAATACCATGTCTGAAGGGTATTAATCCCCTCTTAGAATTTTCCATACTAAACATCTTTAGTACTTTCTCTATGTACATCTTCTATGAAAGTCCTAGCATCCTATTCGGTCTATCCCTATAGACCTTTAATTCCTAGAATAAAAGATGCTTCACCTAGGTCTTTCATGGAAAATTCTTTGGACAACCATAATTTGACTGTTGTCATCATGGAAATATCATTTCTAATAAGGAGGATGTCATCCACGTACAATACGAGGAAGACAACAGCGCTCCCATTGACCTTTTTGAAGACACGCGGTTCCTCTTCATTTTTGATGAAACCAAATATTTTGATCACATCATTGAAATGAGTGTTCCAACTCCGAGATGCTTGCTTAAGTCCGTATATAGACTTTTGCAGCTTGCAAACCTTATGATCAGTATCACTGAATGTGAAACCTAGCGGCTATTCCATATAGATATCTTCCTCAAGATATCCATTCAAGAACACCGTTTTCACGTCCATTTGCCATATTTCATAATCGAAATATGCTGCAACGGCAAGCAATGTGCGGATGGATTTTAGCATAGCCACTGGGGGAAAGGTATCCTGATAGTCAATGCCTTCGCATTGACTATAACCTTTTGCCACTAGTCTGGCCTTGAATGTCTCCACATTTCCATCTGCACCAATCTTTCTCTTGAAGATCCATTTACACCCAATAGGTACTATACCTTCTGGTGGATCTACCAAGATCCAGACTTGGTTTGAGTGCATCGAGTCAATTTCTGACTGTATTGCCTCTAGCCATTTCTCAGAGTCGATATCTGATTTTGCCTCATTGTAGATTTTGGGATCATCACCATGAGCACCATTACCTACGAGGAATGTTTCCTCTACTTCCTCTAAAATAATACCTAAGTATCTTTCAGGAGGATGGAAAACTCTTTCCGATCTACGAGGTGGAGGAGGTAGTATTCTTATTGGCTCAACCTGATTTGGTTTCAATTGGTCCTTAGCTCGTTGTACTTGTAAGACTTTCTCATCAAGCTCGATCTGCTTTTCAATGCCGCTATCTTGAATAAATTATTTTTCAAGAAAGATGGCATGTCGACTCACAATCACATTGTAGTCTTCTAGAATGTAGAAATAGTATCCTAATGACTCTTTAGGATATTCTATGAATCGAGCTCTAAAGGACCTAAACTCTAACTTGTCCGCTTGTTGTCTTTTGATATGAGCCGGACAACCCCAAATTCTGAGATGACTCAGACTTGGTTTCTTACCATGCCATATCTCAAATGGTGTGGTAGAAACAGTCTTAGAGGAAACCCTATTCAGTAGATAAATTGAAGTTAACAATGAATATCCCCAAAGAAAATTAGGAAGGTTTGTGAAGCTCATCATAGATCGAACCATATCCAATAGGGTTTGATTTCTCCATTCTGAAATCCCGTTGAGTTGAGGTGTTCCTGGTAGAGTCCATTGAGAGACTATGCCATTTTCCTTAAGATAGTCTAAGAATTTTCGGCTAAGGTATTCACCTCCTCGATCTGATCGAAGAACCTTAATGGGGTTTTCAGTTTATTTTTCTACTTCATGTCTGAATTCTTTGAACTTTTTAAAAGCTTCAGACTTGTGTCTTATAAGATACACATACCCATACCTAAACAGATCATCGGTAAAGATAATGAAGTAGATAAAATTGTCTCTAGCCGGTACATCAAATGGGCTGCACACATCAGTATGTACTAGGGCAAGGAGATCTGTGGCCCTTTCCCCATGTCCAACAAAAGGGAGTTTGGTTATTTTGCCTTAGAGACAAGATTCGCAAGTTGGATATGACTCAGAAGTCAATGGGCTCAATAGCCCATTTTTCTCCAATTTGTTGATCCCATCTTCTGCTATATGACCTAATCTTAGGTGCCATAGATACCTATCATTTGGACTATCCTTAGGTCGTTTGGCATTCATGTTTTGCTTGATAGTTAGAATAGGTACATCAATATGTAGCTGATAAAGATCATTAATAAGAAAACCATTTACAATTTTAATTTTTTCATAAAGAATGTTACAATGGTCCTTAAAGAAGGTAATCACATAGCCTTCTTATGCTAAGCATGAAACAAAAATCAAATTCCTGCTAGCTGCAGGCACATAGTAATAGTCTTTCAAAACTAAGTCTAAACCAGATGGTAATCGAAGAGGGTATGTTCTCACGGCTACTGCAGCAACTCTTGCTCCATTACCGATGCGTAGGATCATATCTCCATCCCTCAACCTCCTACTATCCTCAAGATCCTGCATGGAAGTGCACAGATGAGCACTAAAATCAGAGTCAAGCACCCAATTGGATGCAGAAAAAATCATAAGGTTAGACTCAATAGCGAGCATACCTTCAGAAGGACCTTCCTTCTTGTTCTTTAGGGTGGCCAGATAAGTAGGGCAGTTCCGCTTTCAGTGAACATCACTGTTGCAATGGAAACACTTTCCTTTGATATCGGTCTTTTTCTTCGGCTCTGCCTTCTTCTTCTTTGTTTCTTCCACCTATTTTTTTACAGACTTTTTTTTCTTTCCATAAGACTTTCTTTTGAAAGAAGTCCGTTCCATAGCAAGAACTGAGCCTTTAGAACCTTTCATAGAAAGCTCAGCGGTAACCAGCATATTCATTAATTCGGCCAAGAAATTTTGAAGTTATGCATGTGGTAATTCATGATGAATTGCCCAAATGCATTAGTCAAGGATTGCAGAATAATATCGTTCTGCAGATCTAAATCTAACTTCACACCGAGCTTCTCAAGCTCTTCCATGTCCTTGATCATTGTCAGACAGTGATCTTGGACTGACTGCCCATCACGCATCTAAGCCTTAAAAAGTTATTCGTGACTTGATATTTAGCTGCGCGACTTTGTTCACCAAACATCTCCTACAGATGAGCCAACATTTGGGGAGCAGTCCCGATATCTTCATGTTGGCATTGGAGCTCATCAGACATCAAAACATATAATATCTGGCTTATTATCTTCGTCTATCCATTTTTTCCAGAGATATGCTCTCTGTTCAATGATGGACGGCTGGTAAGGTGGGAGGGTCCTGATCCAAAATGAGGTTAACTTCTCGAAATCCAAAATAATTTTATAGTTCCTGAGCCAATCTTTATAATTGGGTTCGGTCAGTCTATGTGTGTCCAGGATACGTGCTAATGGATTGGACGCAGACATTTTCCTATAGAGAGTCAAAGATTCTAGTTAGATACTGTAATTATTGACTTGACCAATTTATTTAGAAATTTTATTTTTAAACAAATTAGCTTCCACTATTTTCTTGGATCCCTACACTCCCTCTGTAGAGATGCGAAAATCTCCATGATTAATGATTTCTAGTGGGTGGTGCGGTCTCACCAACTGACTCATCACCTCACCTAACAGTTATTGGTGATGGGTTAGCCAATGAGTGAACAACTCTTGTTCAATGATTCTCTAATCATGGTGCACCCAAACTTGATCTCTAATTCATGAATCTCACCATATCCGGAATATTGATCCACTCCTTAGTTAAGTCAGACCCACCATTTGCACAGACTGGGTTCCTAATTGAGTCTCTCACCGTATCCAAAATATTGAGCCCAACTCATCCTCCAGCCCATAGCATCCAATGCCTAATAGACATGGTTGCATCTTTCCGGTGCAACTGAGCCACTGTATCCAGTCCGAGAACAATCAACCCCGGGAAGGGCCCGCACATCTACAATGGTGGAAGACCTCAGACTTAATCTTTTTTTAGGGAGAATTGATTCAGGTCTCATTAAACTAGACTTGTCATAGTCATAACAATTATGACTAACCTAGTGGCATGGGTTAGCTCGGATTATTGACCACCTCAGATCAGAACTGTGTCAACAGATATGGCCAGGTAAGTGAGATCGGTGGAAGGAATATGCCATTAACTCGTACAAGAATGCATTCAGGTCGAGTAGCTTCCAATTAAAAACCAGTCGGTCGTATATGCCAAACTTACCTTAGACACCAAATTATTGAGTCAGAACCAATTGGGTTAGCCTACAATCCAGACTCTAACCTCTGAGCCTAATTAGGTCTTGCTTGATCGTGACTCGATCTTGACCCAGACTTAATCCTATTAGGCTGGTCAATTTAAGCATTGTTGATCCCATCTAACCAACTCTTGATTCGGTTTGATCAACCGCTTAGACCTAATTGAGCTACCCAAGCCCGAACCCAGTATTATGAATATGTCTTAGATCTAAAATTCTCAATTTTAGATCCTAATTAATATTTCATAATCTTAATTTTTAATTAAGTAGGGTTCATAAACAAAATATGCACAATAAATCCTAGGATTTCAGGATCTAGGGTTTTGCAGAAAGTAAGTTTTGGATTTCTGATTAAGGACGAATGCACAGCACCCCTACACATCATAAGAACACCCCATCGAATGGGAAAGGAGAGGGCCTTTAAACCCTTCTTCATTCTTATGACCGGACGGCCAAGAGGAATGCCTTAATCAGGAACATGTAATACTTACAAAATAGTTTTAGATCTATATCATATATCTCATATACAAATTAGATCTAATCATGGCATATTTTGCATACATCTCATGTATCGAATCATGCATATTTTTCAGATCTAAAATTATCTCATAATAATCTAAAAAATTAGATTTAAATTGATCTAATCAAAATAAATTCTAATCTAGATAATTATGTAGAACTATTCTACAACTAGTCTAGACATGCATCAATCATATCTCTCATATGATATTTAAAAATTAAATAATTTTTATTTACTATTTTTTAGATATTATTATAACCATTATAATATCAAAAAATAGTAAATAAATTAGATCTAAAATATGATTTAATCAAATTAAATTGAAAACATGCAAAGACTATTCTATAGAACTATTCTATTTTAGAACTAGTCATGCATATTTTCTAATCTTAGATCCAAAATCATTTAATTTTAATTTTTTTTGATTTCAGATCTGATCACATCTCATGTGATATCTAAAATTACTTATTTTTTTTAATTAAAATAAATTTAAAATTAGATCTAAATACTTTTAGAACCTTGGCTCTGATACCAGTTGAAGGAAAAATCCTGATTTCTCGGACCAGGTTCGTTCAGATCTGATCAGATCAAGAGAGATATATTTCAAAAATTTTTTCTTTTTATTCAATCAGATCTAAGATATTTTAGATCTGATTATTATTATTTTAATAAATTAAAATAAAATTAAGATAAATTAAATCAAATTTAATTTACCTTGATTTGGGTAATCCTATTACCCTGTTGATGATCCTGTAAGCAGCGGAAGGTTCTGGATCTAGCCACGCAAGTGCCTGGCCTCTACCGGTATCCACTCGGGTTGGATCTGGAGATCCTCTTCTTCTCTATCATGTCTCCAAAAATTAGATCTGGATCTGATCTGGAGGATCTTCAAAACTCTTTTGAAGATCAGCAGTCGTCCTTTGCAGCAGCGCAGCCTTCTTAGCTTTCAGTCGCCTTTCTTTGATCTGGATCGCACCAACCAAGAATCCAAAACACTTTTGGACGTGGAGAGGAGAGGGAGAAGGTGGTTGGCATGGAGGAAGAGGGGGAGAGGCAGCCTTGGGGGCATGGGATTTCAATTCTCCAATCATACAATCATATAATTGAGTTGGGCGCAGGGTCTTATTTATAGACTGTCTGTGATCCAACTCCTCTTCTTCCCAACCAATCACAACCTTTTTGTGAAATCAGATCTAAATCTGATTGGTGGAAATAGAGTCCCTGGATTCCTCCTTAGAGGGCACCTAAGACCAGTCAAAGTTGGTTCTTAGGAGAACTCTAATTGAAATCCAAAAAGGAGATGGAGTCCCTGTCCAACAGGGACTCCTGGGCGCCTCCAACTTGGGCACACGCCAAGGGTGGCGTGCGCCCTCTTCCTTGCCAGGTTCTGGCAGGGGGACAGGCCCCCACCAGCTCTCCAATAGGTGCGTGACATGTGGACAAAAGTCAAAGTATCAATGGTCAACATTTGACCAGTCAAAGGTAGACTTTTTGACCAAAGTCAAAGAACGAAGAAATGGTAGGTGACCAAAAATGGCAGGTAATGTCTTACAAAATAAGACAACCTTTTCTGACTTGGACAACCTCCAGTCAGACCATATGAAGGCCTCTGATTGAGCACAAACTCCTTTGGCTCAGTTAGGACAACTTATTTATGATAGTAAAAGAAGAACGTTAGGTTCAATCGAGTGCTAGCACGATTTCTTTGAACCTAATTGAATCTCATTCAGATCAATTGAACTAGATCAGTTCAATTGATGATCACCAGATTCAAACCCTTGTTTGTGTGATCCAGTTAGGTTCAGTTCTATATGGTAATGGGATATGTCATGATCTCTATCATCGACATCATCGAAACTCCTTTCGATGGATCAGAACTCTTCTGATTCGAACAGCTAGAATGATCGATCATCTAAATCATTCTAATTGCTCCCAAAATCCACCAGTGACACCTAGCAGTATATGGTGGCAACCCATCAGAGCTGAATGCGAACCTCTTGGTGCAGCTACTTGTGTGATTAAGTTCTTCTATCTTGAGCCCGATCAGATTAGGGTTAAGGTGAACTCGTCAAACCTAGTCTCTGTCATATGATGTAATCATTCGATTCAAGTCCAATGTGAAAATCTAAATAGAAAACTCTTTCTATTATTTCACTCTGCCATGGCCATGGACTTCTGGACTTGATTCTCATGATCATCATAAGGGCTGCTCCTCTACCACCGAGGTAGATAGATTCCATCTTGATGCTAATCCAGTTCCTACAATGAACATGCTATAGCCAACATACACCTCAGGGTTCCATATGGCTAGGAGATCGAGTAATGGTGTAGTCAAACTATAACACCCTCAAGGTGAACTGCCGATGCACCTCAGGTCAAAGAATTAGATACACCACTGCAGCATCGAGTCAGTCATCGATGAGAAGGTAGACTTCCTAATGACTACTCGAGGTGGTCACGCTCAGTGCTCTCATTCTCTAACGAGTATCTGTACTCTCGCTCCGGTGTCTCCACACCGTAGACTCAAGACTCATCTACTAAAGAGAAGCGATTGTACACCAATCTTCTAGATCAATCACCATCCTCGTGATGATCCTATGGTCGAGAGCATTTTATGAGTTAATAATGATTATTCATGTCTTAAATTTTCAACTATTAAAAATATGAATTATCATTACCATTAACTCAAAGGATATATCACAGATACTAAATACACATATGTGATAGAAAATAATCCATTTTATTGATTATAGTCAAAATTATAATTTTGTCCTTAGAAGTGTATTACAAGTGTCAACCAATTTTGGCTTCTAGGACATATATATCTAATAGACAGTGGTTCATAATCGCTGCTGTAGCCCAAAAAACTACTGCCATAAGCTATGGCAGTGGTTCTCTAACCACTGCTACTACAGCCGTCGTCGGAGCTCTATGGCAGTGATTGTTGTAGCAGTTGTTTGAACCACTACCATAGATAGCCTATTGCAGTGATTTATAAACTGCTATAATAGATTGACCTATAGCAGCGGTTATGTAACCACTGCCATAGATTATCTATAGCAGCGGTTACATAACCACTGCCATAGGTAATCTATAGCAGCGATTTTTTAATCACTGTCATATGTCTAATGTAGCGGTTGACACTGTTTGCACTAAGGACCTATGGCAACGGTTGGCACGGATATGATAGCAATTATAAAATCGCTACCGTAGATCTTGAATAATTAAAAAAATTAAAATTTTTATTTTTTTATATATTTTACATGATAAATATAGATATATAATATAAAAAAATATAATAAACACAAAAATTATTCTAAAATATTAAAATTTTATTATCAAATAAAATCTATTATAATATTTTTTTAGAAAAATAAAATACATCAAAAGTCTCCTAAATCTACATTATCGTCGTCGTCATCGAGAGTCGGAGTCGAAGCCAGAGCTGGAGCTAGAGTCGGAGCTGGAGCTGGAGCCAGAGTCGAAGCTAGAACAGGCGCTGAAATATGGGCCAATATATTCTTGAAGTTCGTAACTCCAAAATACGTGCTGAGCATCGACATCATGTCTCTCATGATGCCTTCTAGATGAGATGCACGCTCCTCAGCCCGATCTGCCCACGTCGTAGCATGATCTGCCTGTGCCAATGCCTCCTCAAGCTTTTTCCAACTAACGATATTGAAAGTCGATGAGGAGATGCTCACCTCGGATCAGTAGCTCGTCAGCATGTGTCCGAGCCTACATCGGATCCTCTTAGAGTGCTTAGGCCCCAAGACCTAAGATAAATGGTCATGGGGCCCAGAGTTATCCGGGCTCTCGCTCACGAGCACATCTAATTGATCCTATAATTATAAATTAAAATAAAATTTTATAAGAAATGCTATAATACTAATCATATATACTAATATATTTAATACTTACAAAAATATGCTTGTTCGTGGTGTTCATCGACCTATCCATCTTGTCCGTGCCGCTGGATCGGAAGATCTCACTACGGCTGAGTATCACTCCATCTCTCATCAGCTATAACAAAGAATAAATTTATTAGAAAGATGATAAAAAATATGAATTTAATTTATCTAGTAAGATTTAGAATTAATTACCTTTCTATGCACATGATTAGCCATAGACTCACGGCCTAGAGTATGCGTATACTCTTGGACTACCTGATTCTTTCGATTCTGATAAAAGATAGCCTAATAAATATTCAAATAAATAATAAATATTTAAATAAAATTTAAATAAAATTTTAAGCGTATTGAAAAATTTAAAAGTTAGAAATTTTATCTCGAACTTTTGACTCCTCCAGTGTCTAACCATCTTCTCCCACTGACTCAGAGGATAGTCCTGAATCTAGGAAACAAGCTCCTTCGGAGTGTCTCATTGGTACTCAAGTCATTCTCTATAGAGTTTGATCTTGTAACCCCGGTATAACTCTTCGATCTTCTTCAGTCGGGCATCTCAAGCCCTCTCATGATCGAGAAAATCGTACCTTCTCTGCATAAAGTTATCAAAAATCAGTTACCAAATTATTCTAATCAAATATATATAGCATAAATATATAAAATGCATAAATATAATTAAGATGCATGTACTTACCCATATCTCCTTCCATACCCAATCTCTGATGGCAGCATCCATCAAACGCTAGTCTCTGGGCTCTACGGGAATGATGTCCAACTGTCTCACAAGCACTCTAAAATAGAAATGCATCTTCCATACGATCTCCCCTACCGACCTCTCCTCCATATTGTAATAGACCATCACCTGATGCTAGTGGTTCCGTACGTGTGCCATATGTGTGGGACTATGAAATGTCCAGCTGGATGATGCACCTACAATGCAAATACATTATACAAATATATAAGTGTACAAATACTATATAAAAAATAAAGTTATGCTAATATAATAAAAATGTACACTCAAATGCCTACGTAATAGCATGTATCTCATATATGGGCGACGGTAGAGGCTCAGCTGTCGGTGGAGTAGATATCATCGATGGAGTAATACTGGTAGTGGAGGTCCCTGAGCAATTGATGCCAAGATGGACGGAGTATGCTCCGACTGCTCCTCAGATGCTGAACTGCACATAACCCGTCGAGGAGCAGGGGTGAAAACTAGATGGTATTTCGATGCTATCGTGATCTACAACATTAATGAACATTAATCAATATAACATGTTGAACAATAATATTAGTATAGCATCAATAAATAGTCTCTAATATGTACACTAATCAATTGATGGGTCTATCATTATGCAATGCAATAAACAAATGCAACATCATATAAACATCCAGAAAATATTATGCAATAAATACTACAACATGAATTACATTCATAAATAATTAAGGATGAACAACAGTCGTATATCCGATCTCTTGCGCTAACCTTAGTGTTAATCCAGAAACCTAAAAGAAGAACAAAGTAAATAATGGTGGCACCTTAGGTCTTAAAGTAGGAACCTTAGAGAGACATATCAAATTCTATTCGCTTAGAAGCTGAGCCGGCTTCGTGCCTGAGACATCTGACTTGGATCCTCCCTGAGTCGGCTCGATCATGGCCCGAGCCAGCTCGGCTGCGTATCCAAGCTAGCTCGGCTATGTGCCATCCCCTCAATCACTCCCTCTTTGGATCTCTCTCACCGACGATGGTGGCGAGGCCGAACCCCTCCCTCCTAGCTTTTCCATCTCTTGATCTTCCTCTCTCCCTCTCTCGATCTCCCTCATCGATGAGGTCGGACCCCATCCCTCCCTCTCTCACTCTCTCAATCTTCCTCACCAGCAAGGTCGAACCCCATCCCTCCCAGTAATACCGACGAGGCTGGACCCCCTCCCTCTTTTGCTATCTTGATTTTCCACTCTCCCTCTCTCAATCTCTCTCGCCGGCGAGGCCCCAGACCCCCTCCCTTCCAATGATGGAGGCGAGGTCGGACCCCCTCCTCCCAATGATGGCAGCGAGGTCGGATCCCTCCTTCCTCTCTCCCTCTCTCCTCTCTCGATCTCCCTCGCCGATGATTGCGGTGAGGTCGGACCCCCTCCCTCCCTCCCACTCTCGGTCTTCCTTATCGACAGTCGCGAGCGACCGACCCTTCCTCTCTCAATCTATCGATCTCCCTTTCAGTCTCTCCATTTCTTAGTTTGGGTTCCAAAATTGGGTCCGGCCTTTCAAAATCCATTAGGGTCCGGGTCTGGTACTTCAAGTATAAATCCATTGGGTATTCGGGTTCAGATCCAGTATCAGTAATTAAAATTAGATCCAAATCTGAATATTCAGGTTCCAATCTGAACCCAACTCATTAATAGATCTAGTCTACAGCCACCGACATGGCACAACCTAAGGCTACCACCAAGGCACGGCCTAAAAACTACGGCATGTAGATAATTATAATATTTATAATATTTATTATAAATATTTTATAAATTATTATAAATATACATAATTAATAAATAATATTATAAAATTAAAAAAAATTATACCTACGGCTATAGAAAGTGGGTCGCACCAAAAGTTTCAAGGATCACCGACGACGATGCTAGAGGAGGACGACAGTACTAAAGATAACCTACGAAATAAAAATAAGATTGTGAGATAGAGAAGAGAGAGAGAAAGAGGAAAGAGATAGAGCAGGGGCGACCGGAGATGGGGGCTAGGGGGAGGGGGCACAGTGACGAGGAGGCCCGAGAGGCAAAGTGATGGGAGGATCGACGACCAGGGAGGAGGGTGTGGGGGTGGGGGGCCGGGTGTGGTGGCGGGGAGGGGCGGCTGAGGATAGGGGGCTGGGGTGGTAGGGTGGCGGGAAGGGGCGGCCGGGATGGGGGAAGGGGCGGCCAAGGAGGGTATGGGGTGGAGGCCAGGTAGGGTTTAGCGGGGAGGGGCGGCCGGAGATGGGGGCCTGGAGGGTGGCAGGTGGAGGGGAGGGGCGTTGGGGATGAGGGAAGAAGGGGCGGTCAGAGGGAGGGTGGGGGTGGCGGGTGGCGGGTGGCGGGGAGGAGCGACGGGGATGGGGGAAGGAGGGCGGACGGGGGGAGGGTGGGGGTAGGGGCCGAGTGGGGGTGGCGAGGAGGGGTGGCCGAAGATGGGGGGCTGGGGGTGCAGGGTGGCGGAGAGGGGCGGCCGAGGATGGGGGGAAGGAGGGGCGGCCAGAGGGAGGGTGGAGGGACGGGTAGGGAGTGGCGGGTGGTGGGGAGGAGTAGTTGGGAATGGGGGGGAAGGAGGGACGGTCGGGGGGATGGGGGTGGGGGCGGATGGGGGGTGGCGGGTGGCGGGGGATGGGGGCCGAGGGAGGGGGAAGGAGGGGCGGCATCGACCGAGGGGGAAGGAGGGGTGGTATCGATCAGGGAGGGAAGAAGCCTCACCGACGACGAAGAGGAGGAGGAGAGACAGATAGAGATTGAGCACGCACGGAAGGAAAGTAGGAAAAATTTGAAAATTTTTAACTTAATCTATGACAGCAGTTATCAAACCGCTACCATAGATCTATGACAACGATTATCCAAAATTGCTGCCATAGATCTACAACAGCGGTTTTATAACCGCTGCTATAGATCTATAGCAGCGATTTTTGATAACCACTACCGTAGATTGAAAATAATTTTTTTTTATTTATTTTTAAATATTATATAATTTTAAAATTTAATGCTCATCTTCACCGTTCATTATCTAAATAATTATCATTAGAGTGTCGTCGCAAAAGGTCATCTTGATCCGATGGCCCTAACTTCATCAATTAGAAAAATTTGATTTCAACGATCATGAACGATGATGCGATGATCTGATAGATGGAGACCTTCGATGGGTCCAAAAATATATAATGATGATCTCGATGATATTTATAGCATACTATCAAAGTTTCACTTCAATCAGATATCGTTATCATGGTTAATTTAGTACAGAATGATTTCAGCCATTAAATTAGAAACAAGCGATCAAAGGGTTAAATGGCATCCGATTATGAGATAATTTTTTAGTTAAATGATCTTTATTATAATTTTAAATATTTTATACAGTGATGATAGTAAAATTTAAATCTTTTTCGTATAAATTATTCATGTTAAGCAGATATTGCAAAAGCACGAGCAAACAACCAGTGAAGTTTCAGAATGGTTATCAGGAGACGTATAGTTTTATATCATTCTTTATCTCATGAGTTGAATTTTATAATCACCACCATAAAAAATGATTAAAGTAGTAGTCAAGATCATTTATAAAAAAAATATCTCATAATCGAATACCGTTTGATCCTTTGATCACTCATTTATCATTTAACAATCGAAACTAACATATATCAAATTGATCAAGATAACGATATCCGATTGAAGTGAAACTTTGATAGTATACTACAAACATCATCGAGATCAGTGTTGCAGGTTTTTGGATCCATCGAAGATTTTCATCTATCAGATCATCGCATCGTCGTTCGTAGTCGTCGAAATCAAATTTTTCTGATCGACGAAGCTAGAGCCATCGAATCGAGGCGATCTTTTGCGATGACACTCTAATGATAATTATTTAGATAATGAATGATGAAGATGAGCATTAAATTTTAAAATTATATAATATTTAAAAAAATATGGCAGTGCTTACAATTAACTGCTGCCATAAATAAGTTTATAGCAGCAGTTCCTACTAACCACTGCTATAGGTTCGACTTATGGCAGCGGTTTCACTAACCGCTGCATAGGTCCGACCTATGGCAGTGATTACAATGAACCGCTACCATAGGTCCGACCTATGGCAGTAGTTTCATGTAACCGCTGCCATAGGTCAGATCTATAGCAGTGGTTAACGAAAACCGCTGCCGTAGGGTCTATGGCAGTGATTTCAAAAATCGCTGCCATAGTATGCGCTGTCATAGAATCTTTTTGTAGTAGTGAATTACATCGCATGTCTGCCACCTTTAGAGAACAACCCATGCTTCAAAAGAAAAAAAGTGGAATTTATCAGATTGAAAATGTTATAGATATCCACAGTAAGGTAGATGAACTATCCCAAAAATTAGACCATCTTCTGAAAACTGGACAATCCCGATTCCACCTAACCCAGTCCAAGAAGTTTGTGCATTGTGTGCAAGTCCGAACCATTTTGTTAGTAAATGCCCAGTTGTATCTCAATTTTCTGAATTTGTGCATGAGCAGGTCCAGCAAGCCCAAGTCCAACAAGCTCGTTGATTAGGAAATGATCCATATTCGAACACTTATAACCCCGGCTGGAGAAACCATCCAAATTTTTTTTGGAAACCACTACCAATGGTTGGCCCTGTTGTTCCTCGACCTCAATATCAAGACCCGACATATAGGCATGGACCATACCACCAATTTTAAAATGCTCCTCAACCGTCTACCACTGGTCATAGCTCAACTTTTGAGGAGAAAGTTCTGAAAGCATTAAAATGACTTGAAGTCAACACTCAGACCCTTAACTCCCACACGCAATCCATTGCTAAGCTAGAGATCCAAATAGGTCAACTAGCAACCACGTTCAGCAAGAGAAAAGAAGAAAAATTATCTAGCCAATCCGAGAGCAATCCGAGAGGACAATTCATAGTTGAGAGCTCTAATGCCCCGAAAACCTTTTCTGAACATACCAAATCAATCATGACTCTTAGAAGTGGAAAGATCATTGAACACACTAGTATAACCAATGAAACCAACCCCAAATCTCTACCCAAATCTGAATCATCCAAGAACAAGGAGGACCCAAAAATAGAGAATGAACCAATTGCACTAGAATCATCTTACTTGCCTAAAGCTCCATTTTCGGATGCCCTAAAAGCCCCTATTCCTGCAGATAAGAAGGGAGGAAGACTCGACGAGATGTTGGAATTATTTAAGCAAGTTCAAATTAATCTCCCACTTCTAGATGCAATCAAATAGGTTCCTGCTTATGCCAAATTCTTAAAGAATTTATACACCCGAAACATAAATCTAGATCACAAATCCCAAAAAAAATACGCCTCACCGAACATGCTAGTTCTATTTTCCAGCATGCAACCCCTCCAAAGCTTAAGGACCTAGGAGCCCCCATCATTTCTTGTGTTATAGGAGATTTGCATATCAAAAAAGCTCTTCTAGACTTAGGGGCAAGTGTGAATCTTTTACCTAGTTTGGTGTATGAACTTTTTAGATTCAGAGAATTAAAATCCACATCGGTCACACTGCAATTAGCCGATAGATCAATTAAGAAACCACGTGGGATGCTCGAGGATGTCTTGGTTAAGGTTGATGAGTTCTATTTCCCAATTGATTTTCTAGTTCTCGGCATGGAACTTAGTGACAATCAAAGATAAATTTACATTATCTTAGGATGACCCTTCCTAGCTATGGCAAATGCATGCATCAATTATAGGACAGGGGTTATGAATGTATCGTTTGGAAATAAAAAAATTGAGACTGAATGTGTTTGGTGTTTCCCAAGGACCATCAATGGATAGTTGCTTCGAAGTAGATACACTAAAGGACATTATAGAAGATGCAACACCCATAATTTTAGCATCAGATCCCTTAGAAATCTGCTTGGCTCCCTTTGGAGTGTATGACTTTGATATAGAGGGATATATTAAAGAAGTTAACACCCTATTAGATACATCCTACAATAAAACCACTCCTCCATGGACAATTAAGTATGAACCATTACCCATATTAGCTAGTACACCAATAGCCCCATCTTTAGAATCACCATCTATGCTAGAATTGAAACCCCTTCCTACCACGCTCAAGTATGTATTTCTAGGACCCAATGACACCCTCTCAGTAATCATTACATCAAACTTGACCCCGAACTAGGAAGCACAATTGGTTGGTATTCTGAAGGAACATAAAGAGGCTATCGATTGGTCCATTGCTGATTTAAAAAAAATTGGCCCCTCCATCTGCATGCACCACATTCATTTTGAGGCAGATGCCAAACTCCATCGAGACATGCAGAGAAGATTGAACCCAAACATGCGAGAAGTAGTAAAGAAGGAGGCGGTAAAGTGGTTAGATGCTGGAATCATCTACCCCATATTCGATAGTAAATGGATCAGCCCCACTCAAGTAGTACCTAAGAAATCAGGTATTACTATGATTGAGAATGAAGAAGGTGAACTACTTTCCACTCACATATCATCTGGATGGCGAGTATGCATAGATTATAGAAAACTAAATATCCTTACTAGGAAGGATTATTTTTCATTGCCTTTCATCGATCAAATCTTAGAACGGTTAGCATATCAAAGTTTCTTCTATTTTTTTAATGGTTATTCAGGGTACAATCAAGTATCTATATTTTTAGATGATCAAGAAAAGACTACCTTCACTTGCCCCTATGGCACCTTCGCTTTTCGATGTATGCCATTCGGGCTCTGCAATGCATCCACTATATTTCAATAGTGCATACTGACCATTTTTTCGGATATGGTGGACAAATGTCTCGAAGTTTTTATGGATAATTTTTTTGTATTTGGAACCACCTTTGAGGATTGTCTCCATAATCTTTCCAAAGTTCTTAAATGGTGTATGGAGACGAATCTCGTCCTAAGTTGGGAAAAGAGCCATTTCATGGTGCAGGAAGGAATTATATTAGGACATATTATTTTTGAAAGAGGGATCGAGATAGACAAAGCCAAAGTTGAGATTATTTCTAAACTACCACCTCCCACTTCGGTTTGATAAATACAATCCTTCTTAGGTCACGTCGGATTTTATAGATGCTTCATCAAAGACTTCAGCAAAATTTCAAGACCCTTGTGCAATCTGTTAGCCAAGGACACACCATTTGTCTTGGATGAAGACTATTTGAAAGCCTTCAATACGTTATGAATAGCCCTGACAATAGCACCTATAATAAAACCCCCTGACTGGTTCATTCCATTTAAGATAATGTGTGATGCCTCTAACTTTGCAATAGGTGTCGTCTTAGGCCAAAAAATCAATAAGGAGCCACATGTGATCTATTATGCTAGCAAGACTCTTTCCGATGTCCAATTAAACTACACCACAACAGAAAAAGAGCTACTAGCAGTAGTGTTCGCCCTTGAAAAATTTTACTCATATCTATTAGGATCTAAGATTCTAGTTTACTCTGATCATGCGGCTCTGAAATATCTCCTCTCAAAGAAAGATACTAAACCATAATTGATCAGATGGATCCTTCTTCTACAGGAATTTAATCTAAAAATTTGAGATAAGAAGGATTTCGAGAATGTGGTAGCTAACCACATCTCCAAGATCTTAGTTGAACACACGATAGGCACAGATGAGGTTAAAGAGAAATTTCCTAACGAACAACTTTTCGTAATCTCCTCTAGCCGACCTCCATGGTTTGCCCATATTGTCAATTACTTGGCAACAGGATAAGTACCTTCCCACTGGATAAAATAGGAAAAGGATTGATTTTATTCGCAAGTTAAACATTATTTCTGGAAGAAACCTGAACTATTCAAATACTGTCCCGACCAAGTTATTCGCCATTGTGTCTCCAAGAGTGAAGTCCAAAGCATTCTCACTTTGGCATGTGGGGGATATTTTAATGGAAGAAAAACTACAGCAAAAGTGCTGCAGAGTGGGTTTTATTGGCCAACGCTTTTCAAGGATACTCATGAGTTTGGCAGAAGTTATTTGAAGTGTCAGCAAACAGAAAATTTATCCAAGAAAGATATGATGCCACTGACCCCCATTTTAGTAGTAAAAATCTTTGATGTTTGGGGGATCGATTTTATGGAACCTTTTCCAATCTTGTTTGGATTCGAGTATATTCTGGTGGCAGTTGATTATGTGTCAAAATGGATGGAGGCAATAGCTACACGAACTAATGATAATAAAGTTATAACTAATTTTATCCAACGAAACATCCTTAGTCGATTTAGCTTCCCTAGGGTGATCATTAGTGATGGGGAGACTCACTTTATGAATAGATACTTTGAAACACTTATGAAAAAGTATAATATTATACACAAAGTTGCCACACCATATCATCCCCAAACTAGTGGTCAGGTAGATGTGTCAAATAGGAAGATTAAAAATATCTTAGAAAAAATGGTTAGGCCTGATAGAAAGGATTGGTCCCTTCACTTAGATGATGCATTATGGGCTTATCGTACAGCTTTCAAAACTCCTATCAGTATGTCATCCTACCGATTAGTTTATGGCAAAGCTCGAATGTTCAATTTTGACATGAAGAATGCAGGTTTTAATCGAAGGTTGTAACTCAATGAACTGGAAGAACTTTGCAATGATGCATACGAGAGTTCATGAATTTACAAGGCTTGAACCAAAGTATTCTATGACAAATACATCTCTAGAAAATCATTTGAGCTGAATCAAAAGGTATGGATTTTCAATTTTAGATTACGTCTCTTTCTCAGAAAGCTCCGCTCTCGATGGGATGGATCATTCATTGTCATACAAATATTTCCACATGGAGCAATTGAAATTCATGACCCCCAAAATGGCAATACATTTAAGGTGAACGGCCAACGTCTGAAGCTATATGCAGATGAAATTGCACATAAAGAATGAATCGACACCATCTACCTATGTGATCCACCTTATAATGAATAATAAACTTGACATCTGGCTGAAGACGTAAAACTTAGCGCTTGTTGGGAGGCAACCCAATGATTTTATTTTTTTCACTTTACTACAGCTACAGGAATTTAGAATAAGAGCATGCTAATCAATGAAGCTATATTCAACTCTCGAAGCAAAATTATCCTAGGTGCACTCTCTCCTTTTATTTTCTTTGCTTATTTTTCTACTCCATTAAGGACAATTTAGATTAAGTTGGGGGGAGAAAGAAAACTAATTTAATCAAGTCCTCGAGTATGGTTAAAAATAATTAGTTTTGTGTACCCAAATCTTGTTTTGATTTGAAGTTGATTAGGCATCCTAATCAATAAATGATTAACGATCTAGATAATTTTAGAGATACTGAGGGATAAATTATTAAGATAACCTAATGAATGGTAGGGTTTAGACTAGACCAAATTTTAGGAGTGATTCTAAAATCCTCTTCTTACTAATCTCATTAAAAAATCTGCTTCATGAGGGATTGGATTGAAAGATCGAGGTATGCAAAAATTCTTCTTAGAATTTGCTTAAAAATAAAAAAATAGTTTCCTACTGTGTAACCGGACTCCTTCGTCTAAGTAAGCATTGTGATTCATGTAAAAAGATGGGCAATATAAAAAAAAAAATTTAAAAAAATAGTGGATAATAAGGAGACTAAATTGTAAGAAGAGAATAAATCCCTCTCACATTAAGTTAGAGAATTTAAAGAGTAAAGTGGAGAGTTGGTGAAAGAAGAGCTCTTGAAATTTCTATGGCTAATACTCAGCCACTAATTGGGTCAAATTGATAATCCAATAAAGTATCTCTTTAATGATCTGACCAGGTATCATCTATTTTTTTGGAATACCTAACCTAACATTTTATTCAAGATTGAGTTAGTGCATAATGCTGATATATCTATTTTACTCGAGGACGAGTAAAGTTCAAGTTGAGCGATATGATAAATACTTAATTTAAACCATCTGAGGCACCAAATTATGTTTAATTTATTTTATTTATGAAGAATTTGATACTTTTTCTTAAATTTTGTAGAAAAAATGTTCGTCGATACAAAGAGCCTAATTCACAGATCAAAAGGACTCAAATTTGGAGTAAATTAGATTTAAAATAGAATTAAAATAAAAGAAGGATGCATACAGTATTATAGAAAATGAAGATGCTATGCAAGAAATCCAAAAAGGATGCATGCATTATTTTAAGAAATAAAAGTTTCTTTTAGTAAATTGGCAAAAAAGAGGCACTGCTTTGTTTTTTTTTCATGTGGTTGGCGAGTCCGTTGCATAATAACGGGTTCGTGAGAAAGCCTTTTGCAGGCGTGCATGGTGTAACAGATCCATAAGCAGGTGGCATGGCTGGTTCGTGGCAGGCCTTTGTAGACGGACATGGCAACACAGCTCACAGTGGAAAAAAATAATATTTGAAAATATTCTAAGGGAAAAATTTATATTTTTTTATCTATTTTGATCCTTCAATCTCATCCCTCTATTCTTTAGGCTTTATTATTTTCTTTAGTCCTACATCTGAAAACTATGTAAAATTCTTTCATCTTGTCATCTATAAAAAGGCTCCTATACTCCTACTTAAGGATCATCCTAGAAATCCTTCTAGAGCCTTGCATAGAGGAAGAGGAAGAAACTACTCCATGAGTAGCTAGGCTAGCAGTCTTGGGAGAAGAGAAAAAATTTTGTAATGACATAGAGTGGATTCTATTATTCTAAACTTTTTGTATTCATTTTATATGCAATAAAGATTATACTTTTTATTGAATTATCATGAGTTCTTTATTTGCTTTCTTATATGCTTTCTTTTATGCTCTCTTGTTAGATTAAGTTTAGGAATAACTTTTACTTTCCGAAGATGCACCGTGATCTACGAGTACGGGGCGTGCCGAGGAAAGAAGAGTTGTTTATCTAGTACTTTTCGAAGATGCACCGTGATCTACGGGTATGGGGCATACCGAGAAAAGATATGTATTTTTTCTAAAATTAATCGCATCTATTTAAAAAAAGAGAGATACAACTCTGTTAGTGCAAAATTAATTCAAAAATCTCAAGCTCTTTATTTTATAATTACATAGATTTTAGGATAGTTTATTTTCTAAATCAAAATAAATCTTCTTTCTTTTATTTTATAATTTCAACTTAGCCCAATATCCCTGAGGATACGATCTCGACTCATCCTACCTACGTAGTGAGTAGAGTTATTTTTGGTGCTATCAACGACTACGCATCACATACCATTATCAGTTCCAACAAGATCTTGAAAGAGTATTTCCATGGATTTTATTGGTGGATTGCCCAAAATGAGAAGAGGTCACAACTACCTTTTCATGATCATAGATCGATTTTCCAAGATGGTGGAGCTCGTGTCATGCAAGAAGTCAATCATGGGAGAGAAAGCTGCACGATTTTTTTTTCAACATGTATGGATACACTTTGGTCTTCCTTCATCAATTGTCTTTGATCGCGATAGCCAATTTTTGAGTAGCTTTTGGAGATCTTTGTGGAATATAATGGACACTCAGCTACAAAGGAGCACCATATTTCATCCACAAACTAATGGATAAATTGAGGTAGTGAACCATACTATGGTACATCTCTTGAGAGGCTATAACTCAAGACATCCTAAGACATGGGATGAGAATCTTCCCTATCTACAATTTGCTTTCCATCGCATGGTGCACAGGTCTACATTAAGATCTACTTTCGAGCTATGCCTTAGGTACTTACTATAGAGTCCATTTGATATGCATTTTGCTACAAACTCTAGTCCAAAGCATGCCAAAGAAAAAGACCAAATCTTTCAGGCCATGAAGTTCCTAGAAAGTATTCAAAAAGTACATACCGAAATCAACACACAACTTCAAAGGACCTAAGAGAGGTATAAGAAGAGA
Source organism: Cocos nucifera (assembly GCA_006176705.1). NCBI lineage: Eukaryota > Viridiplantae > Streptophyta > Magnoliopsida > Arecales > Arecaceae > Cocos > Cocos nucifera. Next base: position 1,126,194 of record QRFJ01000020.1, read on the forward strand.
CATGACCAGCATCGAACAAAAGGTGATTTTCAAGTTGGTAATCTTGTGTGGTTACACTTGGGGAAAGAAAGACTCAACGGAGAAGGCAGGAAACTCAAACCAATCTGCTATGGACCCTTCAAAATTCTCAAGCAAATTGGAGATAATGCCTATCAACTGCACTTACCAATCTACATGGAAATGTATTCGGTGGTGAATGTTGAGAATCTCAAGTTGTTTGAACCTTCCATGCTTGATGAAGAACTTAGAGAAATCCTACCTTCAGTGAAGGATCTTGTGTCTGATCAAGAGAAGCCACTTGAGGAAGATACCTTAGTGGAGAAGAAGACCATTACAATACGAAAAGACGTTAGGATTTCTTATGAGATCGGGTGTAAGGGACAAAGACCAAGTGCTTCAAGATGGTTCACTAAGGAATCTGGTGAGGCCAAGTTTCCTCATCTCAAGTTTTGAAGATTCAAAGGGACTTGAATCCCCTAAATGGGGAAGCCTTGATCCAGAAGGATCAAGAGAAAATTAGGCCATGCAAAATGGGTAACCTGAAATGCAAGAAGAAAGAAAATCTTGGATGGATTGGGAAGGTAAGAAATCAATTTACCATAAATGGTGGATCTAAATAATTTTCCATAAGTTTTGCATCCAAAATTATCCAAGAGATTCTATTTTTGTAACTACCTGCTCCTAGTCTATAAAAGGGGAGGCACGAGAAGAAATAGAAAATAATCAACAATTTTCTTCATTATATATATATATATATCATGCATCAAATTGATCCTCGAACATAGACGGATCTAAAGACCAAGAACAAATCCTTAGTCCTTCTCAAGTACTTAGGTTACGTTTGGTAGCCAGCAATCTATCAAGATTGTTGATAATTTAAAAGGACCCCATCAGATTATCATGTTTGATATATTTTTTAAGTTGGTAATCTAGATTGCTAGATAATCCAAATTACCTCTCATAAGGTAATCTAGATTACCAATGGAAGGGGTGGCTATCCATATTACCAAATATTTAGTAATCTGACAATGACATATTTGAATGAAAATGCTCTCAAGAAAATATGTTTGAATTTTGTAATTAATTAACATAGAGACCGAAAATTTTCCTTCCCGGCCCACCCACGACGGCCCCTTCTCCCCTCCCCGACAATTGCTCGCGATGGCCTCCCATGGCATACCCGCTCGTGATGGCCCTCCCTCCCCTCTAGCCTCCCCTCGCCTGCCTGCCCTTAATGAACCCCCATTCCCAGCAACTGCCCGTGATGGCTCCTGGTGAGGAGGAAGAGAGGTCTCCGAAGAGAGAGAAATCATCGTTGAGCACTCCTTTAAGAATAAGAAAACCTCGAAGGTTCGAGAAGCCCTCCTTCTAGCGCCAATCTGTTGATGCAGAAATTGATCATCGTCGGAATCCGCTGGAGTGAAGGCTAATGAGGTCGCCTTCGGAGATCTGTAAAATAAAGTTTCGTTCAGAGTCGGTGGGGGGGTGGCTCCGGTAGGACCCTCCGACGATCAAGTCAGCTCTGGTCAACAGGAATGGAGTGCTCGAAAATGAGTTTCGGAGCTTGAAGAAGAAGAGGAGAGCTCAGAGATTCAAGAGAGGTTAAAGTTAGCGTATCTGGAGGATCTTTTATAGACGGAGCTTAGTTGATGGTGACGGCCATACCGCCTGGCAGAGAGCCGTTGAGGCCACATGAAGTTCAGTACGAAGAGGAAGGCATCATCGGATGGATAGTGACAGCCATACTGGCAGGTCATGGACCGCATGGGACTGGTTACGGAGAGAGTGGTGTCGCCAGTAGTGGCGGCCATATCGTCCAGTCTTGTCACCTATTGCAGACTGATGGTGACAGTTCGTCCAGAGGAGTTCGGACTTGTAGGAGAGTTCGGCTGAAGAAAAAGCTCGGGAGGAGCTCGATCGTAGAGGAGTTCGGAGGAGCTCGGCCGGCTGAAGGGACGGTCGCTCGAGGAGTTCGACCACTGAGACGACCGCTGAGGAGTTCGACCGACTGAAGGAACGGCCGCTGTGGAGCTCGACCGCTGGGATGACTGCTGAAGAGTTCGATCGGCTGAAGGGACGGCCGCTGCGGAGCTCGACCGCTGGGATGACTGCTGAGAAGTTCGACCGTTGGGAGTCCGAAGGGACTCGATCGGCTGTAAGACTTTGGCTAAGATCCATCCATTGAAGCTCTTCCGTGGCTACTGATTGCGTTAGATTGAGCATCGAACTAGACTTCGACAGGAGCGGGGTTTATCCCCAACAACGTATATCAATTTAAGAGAAGTTTGGACTTCCAAAAAAAATACAGCTAGAGAAGATCATCCGAGAGGAATGCTAGCTGAAGGAGAAGTTCAGAAAGAGTTCGACTCCTGTAGAGATTCGACTGAAGGAGAGATACGGAAGGAGTTCGACTCCTATAGAAGTCCGACTGAAGGAGAAGCTTGGAAGGAGTTTGGCTCCTGTAGGCGTCCGACTGAAGGAGGAGCTTCGAAGAATTTTGGCTTCCGTAGGCATCCGACTAAAGGAGGAATCTGAAAGAAGTTCGGCTCCTGTAGAAGCCCGATAGAAGGAGGAATCCAGAAGGAGTTTGACTCTCATAGGCGTCCGATTGAAGGAGAAGCTCGGAAGGAGTTCGGCTCCCGTAGAAGTCCGACCGAAGGAGATGTCCTGAAGAAGTTCGGCTCCTGAAGAAGTTGGACTGAAGGAGAAGTTCGGAAGGAGTTCGACTTCCGTAGAAGTCTGATAGAAGGAGGAATCTGGAAGGAGTTCGACTTCTGTAGAAGTCTGATAGAAGGAGAAATTCGAAGGGAGTTTGGCTTCCATAGAAGTCCGACTGAAGGAGATGTCTGAGAAAAATCCAGCTCCTAGAGAAGTTTGGGAGGAGTCCTGATCCTGAGGAAGTCCGTCTCTGGAGAGTTCGACAGAAATTTGATCATTGGGAGAGTTCGACTGAGGCTCGACCGCTGAGAAGTTCGACCGGCTGAAGGAGTTCGACCGGGGCTCGACCGTCAAAGCTCTTCCGTGATTACCAATTGCATTAGGCTAAGCATCAGGTTGGACTTCGATGGGAGCGGGGTTTATCCCCAATATCTTCTAAATTCTAGAAGCAATAGTCTCGGCCTTAATGCCCAAAAAGTAATGAAGAAGGCCTAGATCCTTCATGGTGAATTTAATTTGTGGAGAAGGAATAGATCATCTAATAAAGCAGTAAGAGTTCTAGTAGAACTATCACTGATATAAATAGGAGTGCCATGTATTTTTTGGTGTACTTGATAAAGAGTGAGACATCATCCTTAGACCCATAAAATCTAAGAATATATAAGTGAGAGTAAAAGCAAACACATGGTGCTTGTTTAAGACCATAAAGAGAATACTGTAGCTTACAAACATAAGTAAGATCGTTTGGGTCAATTAAACTAAGAGGTTGTTTCATATAAATATCCATAGTGAGGTATCCATGGAGGAATGCAATTTTGACATCCAATTGCTTGATAGGTTGTCCTTCGGATATTACAGGAGAAAGAATAGTGCAAATTATGATAGACTTGATAACTGGGTTGAACATTTCATTATAATCAACACCATCTTATTGATTGAAGCTCTTAGCAACCAAACGCGCTTTATAGTGCTCGATGCATGGAGCCATCAAATCAACTTTTGATTTTGAATATCCATTTATTGCTAGTAACATGATGGAACTAAAAGTTAGGTACCATTAGAGAGCAAGGCATTGTACTCATCTGCTATCATTTAATGTCATTGATAGTCATGTTGGGTTTAATTGAAGCAAGTGGATTCAGTAAGTATAGTGAAAGCTGCAAATGCCATGGGATATTTTGTGTAAGTGATGTGGCTTGAGCATGCCATCCTTGGAGCATGTGACAATATGATGACTACTAATGTGCGAAGAAATTACTGGCTCAGGAGCAATAGATTCAGTAGTGGCTATAGAACATTGGTTACATGTTGCAGTTGGATCCTTGTCATGTGTTTGTAAAAAAATGGATTTAGTTTGAGGACTTGGAGCTGGAGAGATGGTTGGATTGATATGGGTTGATGTTAACTGATTATTGAGCCTGGGTGCAAACCATGGTAAAGAAAAGGCATTAGAAGGGCTTCTAGTTTGCTTCAGAGTATCACTAGAAGAGTTTTGTGCATAAGAAATACTATTTCATCAAAAATAACATCTTGAGATATAAAAATGCATCTGAATGTAGAATGATAACACTGGTATCTATGAAAACTAGAGTCATGTGATAAGAGGTACGTATATCTGTGTACCATGTGGGATCATTCATGACAACAAGATTTGCTTGTGGAGAAGCAATTTCTATTTGATAGGATTGATCAAAGTGATGGTAACACTTCATGACTGTGTGGCCATATTTGCAGCAAACTTTACAATGTATCTTATTTTGAGTTCGTCCATTAATAGTATTTAGAGGTCTTAAGTCATGGTTCTTCTGATGGTAAGGTCCATGTGAAGAAAGTAGATGCTCTATCATTAGAGAAATTATGCATTGGTTGCTACGCACGTTGTGATAGACCTTGTTCATTGCCTTTTTGTACATAATTTGCAGTGCATGAAATCCCACCCATATCCGAATGAGTTATGAAAGTTTTAAGTCTCAATTGGATATCATGTTGGAGAAGAATGCCATGTAGTTCTTCAACACTAGCGGCGATCCCCATGGTAAGGTGTATAGAGACAAGGTGTTCATACTCTGGACCAAGGCCAAGCAAGGTTTGATATCGCAAATCCATAGGTGATATCGGTCTATTAATGGTAGCTAGGTTGTTCGATATCTTCTTTGCCTCTTGTTTGTAGATAATCCTTCAAAGAGAGTGGGCCTTTGTGAAGAGCATGGAAATTCATCATAAGAGTATTGTAATGTGCTTCACTTTGGATGGCATAATGCCATTGGAGAGCAAGGAAAAAAATCTCATGCATGTGGCAATCCAATGACATGAACCATCATCGCATGGGTTTATTGTCAAGCAGCCATACCAAAGTAATTTGATCATGGAGAAATCATGATTCATAGGCTGGATTAGAGATTGACTTCATTATTCTTCCATCATCGAAAGTTGTGACAATCACTGGAGGTGGAGGGGAGGTTGTGCCATCTATAAGATCCCATAGTTAATTGAATGTTAAGAATAGTTGAATATGTGCTTTCCTAATAATAAAATTATCTCAATTAAGTTGAGCAATTAATTGAAGGCATAGTGGTAGGTGTAGGAATGGAGTTGGAGGAGGATGCTGTTAGATATGTGTGCCCTAGAAGTCAGATTGGCTGAAACTTATAATATACTTCTAAGGACAAAATTATAATTTTGATTATAAATAATAAAATAGATTATTTTCT